>JAJJMC010010733.1:22500-30000 GCA_023531435.1 Papaver californicum | reverse complement strand
AGGGTCCTATTCGGGATTTCAAGAGATACCGCACAGGTTTTCCTTTTTCTATTGGTTCTGATCCATGGAATTCAATATAATACCCACCCGGTTCCCGAGAGCATACCTACAAATTGAATTCCTTCATTGTGTGATACAAAATTAACTTGACCTTAACATAGTTGGCGCGCCAGAATCCTTTTCAGATTCTATTAAAACCACCTCCTTATTTTCTAGCTCCTATTTTTGGGAACCGCAATTCCTAATTGGAAACAATCTATCTATCTCACTTCCATACCGAATTTCGGATATGATATATGTTCCGGTTTCAATCCAACGAAAGAAGCTTTTATTTTAAAAAAAGAGAGATCAAAGAAAGATCTGCCCTACCCCGCTTAATAAAGAAATTAATAATATTTCTTCTCCTGTTTTTTCTTTGATGAAGGGGTCCTATCGAAGCAAGAGTAAACTCCAAAAAAGTACATTTCTAAAAAAACGAGATCTTTTATACCCGAATCCATCTTTATTACACCTCTTTGTCTTCCAAGAAATTTAGATCATAACAAACTAAATGAGTTTCGAACTTCACTTTTTTCCATTTCATTTCTACTGTTTGGGTTTGTGACCAATTGAAATGGAAGACGGGTCAGATGATACCTCATCAGCTGGTTGTATACGGAAGACGGTAGGTTATAGAAAAGAATGAAAAACGAAAAGGGATTCTTTGTTGTATCAAGAATTCCTTTTTTAATTCGTTATGGATAAAAGATCCTCCTATGTTATACTATTCAATTCTCGACAATGAATCGATCTGAAAGCTCAGATATTGTTATTCATGATATTGATCCGATTCAATATCAAATAACATTGGGATGCAATTCATTTCATTGAATTTAGAGGAGAAGATTTATCATCTCTATGGGATTAGATCCCGAGTTATTGTGAAGTAAAAAACGATGGGATTATGGAAGTAAATATTCTCGCATTTATTGCTACTGCGCTGTTCATTCTAGTTCCTACTGCTTTTTTACTTATCATCTACGTAAAAACAGTCAGTCAAAATAATTGATTCGAATGAAGCTTGACTTCTTTATTCTTATCAATGATTGAAGAAATGAAAGGTATTTTCATTCCACGTCTTAAATGAAATGGGCGGACTAGAATCAGCAGTATATGAGATCCGGTAGTATGGTAGAAAGATATCAATTTCTTTCTACCATACTTTCTATTATTGTATTGTCTCAAGTTGTACTGGTACTGTATAAAGAGGGATAGGCTTCATCTAGATTAATCTACAATATGTATCTTGTATTTTCATATATGTACATATCTATAAATTTCATATATGTGATGTACATCATGTAAATAACACCCCAATTCTAGTTCTTCCTTGCATCTATTTTTTTGTTTGATTGAAAGGTTTTTTTTCATATAGTCCATTACTGTAATTCAATATAATTTGCAAATGGAAATTTCATATTTAAAATCCCTTTACGATATATGAAAAAATGGCTACAGTTTGATTACTCAACTCAATTAGTAGTGCTTTTAGAGTCCACTTCTTCCCCATACTACAAGTGAAAGGGAAAATGTAAAGACTACCATTAAAGCGGCCCAAGCAAGACTTACTATATCCATGTGAATTATGTCCCCTATCTCTATGAATATGAAGGAATTCGTCCATTATTGATCACTAATAATAGTGGAATCTATGGTGCAGAGTCAAAAAGGGATTATGACCAAACGCTATTGATCAAACAATCCAAAAAATCCACCCACAACAAGTTCCTATATGATTTCTGGTAGAAAAGGGAAGGATTAACCACAAGCAAGATACACAGGGACTTTCTTTGTATTATCAAGGAAATCCTCTTTAATGGAAGATGTAGGAATAGTAAGGCCTATTGTTTAGTTTCTTTTGTTGACCTTCATAAGCAAAAAGCATAAAATATACAATCAAGGTAGATCACTACCTACCCCATATCTCTTCAAAAGAGGGTTTTTTCCTTTTGGTTTCCTCTCGAATCTATTGCTTCTGCTGAGCAAAAAAAGAAAGTATTTCTCGGTTTTTGTAGATGAGGCGGCACCCGGATTTGAACTGGGGTAAAAGGATTTGCAGTCCCCCGCCTTACCACTCGGCCATGCCGCCAAACGGATATAAAATAGAGGGAACGCTCTCTTCTTTATTATTTCTTGAATCTCATTGTCTTTATCCCTTTCCTAAACCTAAAAAACCCTTTTTTTTGAACCCAGTTGATTCCCTTCGATTGATTGTATGGTATCTCAAATCTCAAAATAAACAACACCTAAAAACTTCCCCCTTTTTTTATCTTTCAAAAGCGAATGTGCTTTTTCAGTTACAGAATGAAAAATGCAGGGCAAATAGGAACCATTAACTATTGACTTGAATTCATGAAGAGTTCTTGGAACTCCAATTTCGTTTCCTTAACAACGGCATCAAAATGAAGTTGATACACAACTTATCAGTATCAATTCTTTTCAATAATCAATCTTTTTCAATTAAATTTACATTATAACAACAATTATATATATATGTAAACCCCGGAACAGAGATTGTTACAAAGATATCCTAATCAGGTATCTTAGCCATATATGTCTATAAGGAATTATCGTGCTTCCTTTTTTCTTTTTTTCTCTCATTCATAGAGAACAGATCAAACCTTGAATCATTTCTTTTTCTGGTACCCAACCGGATTGTAATATCATAATAATAGGTAGAAATTGGATTCCTTTTGATATTCTATACAAGACTCTAAAAAAAGTATAATCGGCATAATTATGATTCCAGGAATGTTTTATCCTGTTGCAAATTCTAATTTGAGTAGAAAATTCTCCTTATTGCTCCGCTCAATGGTATGAAGTTGGGTAAAATTTCATGTGATTCAGTAAACAGAATATACATTCCATCATTGCTAGATCGATCCATATGGTTCGATGAAGAATGAGCCAATAATGGGATTTTGCTATAAATGGGAAGCTTAAGATGCTCCGGGATGGAAATGAGGGAATGTCTACAATACCTGGGTTTAGTCAGATACAATTTGAGGGGTTTTGTAGGTTCATTGATCAGGGCTTGATGGAAGAACTTTATAAATTTCCAAAAATTGAAGATATAGATCAAGAAATTGAATTTCAATTATTTGTGGAAACTTATCAATTGGTAGAACCCTTGATAAAAGAAAGAGATGCTGTGTATGAATCATTGACATATTCTTCTGAATTATATGTACCTGCGGGATTAATTTGGAAAACCGGTAGGGATATACAAGAACAAACCATATTTATTGGAAACATTCCTCTAATGAATTCCCTGGGAACCTTTATAGTAAATGGAATATACAGAATTGTAATCAATCAAATATTGCAAAGCCCCGGTATTTATTACCGTTCAGAATTGGACCATAACGGAATTTCGGTCTATACCGCCACCATAATATCCGATTGGGGAGGAAGATCAGAATTAGAGATTGATCGAAAAGCAAGGATATGGGCTCGTGTGAGTCGGAAACAAAAAATATCTATTCTAGTTCTATCATCAGCTATGGGTTCGAATCTAAGAGAAATTCTAGATAATGTTTGCTACCCTGAAATTTTCTTGTCTTTCCCGAACGATAAGGAGAAAAAAAAGATTGGGTCAAAAGAAAATGCCATTTTGGAATTTTATCAACAGTTTGCTTGTGTCGGCGGGGATCCGGTATTTTCTGAGTCCTTATGTAAGGAATTACAAAAAAAATTTTTTCAACAAAGATGTGAATTAGGAAGGATTGGTCGACGAAATATGAACCGGAGACTTAATCTTGATATACCTCAGAACAATACATTTTTGTTACCACGAGATGTATTGGCAGCTGCGGATCATTTGATCGGAATGAAATTTGGAATGGGTACACTTGACGATATGAATCACTTGAAAAATAAACGTATTCGCTCTGTAGCGGATCTGTTACAAGACCAATTCGGATTGGCTCTGGTTCGTTTAGAAAATGTGGTTCGAGGAACTATATGTGGAGCTATTAGGCATAAATTTATACCTACTCCCCATAATTTAGTAACATCCACTCCATTAACAACCACTTATGAATCATTTTTCGGTCTACACCCCTTATCTCATGTTTTGGATCGAACTAATCCATTGACACAAATAGTTCATGGGCGAAAATTGAGTTATTTAGGTCCTGGAGGATTGACAGGTCGAACTGCTAGTTTTCGGATCCGAGATATCCATCCTAGTCACTATGGCCGTATTTGCCCAATTGACACATCTGAAGGAATCAACGTTGGACTTATTGGATCCTTAGCTATTCATGCTAGGATTGGTCATTGGGGGTCGCTAGAAAGTCCGTTTTTTGAAATTGATGAGAGATTCAAAGGGGTACGGGTAGTTTATTTATCGCCAAGCAGAGATGAATACTATATGGTGTCGGCAGGAAATTCTTTGGCGTTGAATCAGGGCATTCAAGAAGAACAGGTTGTTCCAGCTCGATACCGTCAAGAATACCTGACTATTGCATGGGAACAGATTCATCTTCGAAGCATTTTTCCCTTCCAATATTTTTCTATTGGCGCTTCCCTTATTCCTTTTATCGAACATAATGACGCGAATCGGGCTTTAATGAGTTCTAATATGCAACGTCAAGCAGTTCCGCTTTCTCGGTCCGAAAAGTGCATTGTTGGAACTGGGTTGGAACGCCAAGTAGCTCTAGATTCAGGAGTTTCCGCTATAGCAGAACACGAGGGAAAAGTAGTTTCTACCGATACTGACAAGATCGTTTTCTCAGGTAATGGAGACACTCTAAGCATTCCATTGGTTATGTATCAACGTTCCAACAAAAATACTTGTATGCATCAAAAATCCCAAGTTCAACGGGGTAACTGCATTAAAAAGGGACAAATTTTAGCAGATGGTGTTGCTACTGTTGGTGGCGAACTCGCTTTGGGAAAAAACGTATTAGTAGCTTATATGCCATGGGAAGGCTACAATTTTGAAGACGCCGTACTTATTAGTGAACGTCTAGTATATGGCGATGTTTATACTTCTTTTCATATACGGAAATATGAAATTCAGACTCATGTGACAAGTCAAGGCCCTGAAAGGATAACTAATGAAATACCACATTTAGAAGCCCACTTACTCCGGAATTTAGATAGAAACGGAATTGTGATGTTGGGGTCTTGGGTAGAAACAGGTGATATTTTAGTAGGTAAATTAACGCCTCAGATCACGAAAGAATCATCATATGCCCCGGAAGATAGATTATTACGGGCTATACTTGGTATTCAAGTATCCACTGCAAAGGAAACTTGTCTAAAATTACCTATAGGTAGCAGAGGTCGAGTTATTGATGTGAGATGGATCCAGAAAAAGGGGGGTTCCAGTTATAATCCAGAAATGATTCGTGTATATATTTCACAGAAACGTGAAATCAAAGTAGGGGATAAAGTTGCTGGAAGGCATGGGAATAAAGGTATCATTTCCAAAATTTTGCCTAGACAAGATATGCCGTATTTACAAGACGGAACGCCTGTTGATATGGTCTTCAATCCATTAGGAGTACCTTCACGAATGAATGTAGGACAGATATTTGAATGCTCGCTCGGGTTAGCGGGGGATCTGCTAGACAGGCATTATCGAATAGCACCCTTTGATGAGAGATATGAGCAAGAGGCTTCTAGAAAACTCGTGTTTTCTGAATTATATGAAGCCGGTAAGCAAACAGCGAATCCGTGGGTATTTGAACCCGAGTATCCGGGAAAAAGCAGAATATTTGATGGAAGAACGGGAGATCCTTTTGAACAACCTGTTATAATAGGAAAGTCCTATATCCTAAAATTAATTCATCAAGTTGATGATAAAATTCATGGGCGTTCCAGCGGGCATTATGCGCTTGTTACACAACAACCCCTTAGGGGAAGGGCTAAGCAAGGGGGACAACGGGTAGGAGAAATGGAAGTTTGGGCTCTAGAGGGGTTTGGTGTTGCTCACATTTTACAAGAGATGCTTACTTATAAATCTGATCATATTAGAGCTCGTCAGGAAGTACTTGGTACTACGATCATTGGAGGAACAATACCTAAACCTGAGGATGCTCCAGAATCCTTTCGATTGCTCGTTCGAGAACTACGATCTTTGGCTCTGGAATTGAATCATTTCCTTGTATCTGAGAAGAACTTCCAGATTCAAAGGAAGGAAGCTTGATCGGAATGAATCAGAATTTTTCTTCTATGATCGACCGGTATAAACATCAACACCTTCGAATTGGATCAGTTTCTCCTGAACAAATAAGCGCTTGGGCCAAAAAAATACTACCCAATGGAGAGGTTGTTGGAGAGGTGACAAAACCTTATACTTTTCATTACAAAACCAATAAGCCGGAAAAAGATGGATTGTTTTGTGAAAGAATTTTTGGGCCTATAAAAAGTGGAATTTGTGCCTGTGGAAACTATCGAGTAATCGGAGATGAAAAAGAAGACCCGAAATTTTGTGAACAATGCGGAGTCGAGTTTGTTGATTCTCGGATACGAAGATATCAAATGGGATACATCAAACTGGCATGCCCAGTAACTCATGTGTGGTACTTGAAACGTCTTCCTAGTTATATCGCGAATCTTTTAGATAAACCTCTTAAAGAATTAGAAGGCCTAGTATACTGCGATGTGTGATTTGATCAAAATTCTTATTTTACAGATTGGGACTAAGAAACTGTCATCCCATTCACTCCGATTGGGATGCCCTGACTCTGACATGTCTCGTGGTAGGAGTAACATGAAGCTCAGAATTATGGATGTATTTAATACTCCAAAAAAGGGAATTGATCTATGGTCGATTCCGTAACAGAAAAATAGGAATTGCTAGTTGTACCTCGTGAAAAAGACTTCTTTCGTGGAATTAGCCATTCCATTTGTTTTAGAAAGAAATTATGTTCTAGTAAGCAAATATGACATGGTTACAAGGGCCTATTCATCGCGTATAGGCTTTAAGGGCATCATGTCATAACCGTCGAGGTTAAGTAGGGGCCTAAAAGATCGAATGGAATGATACATAGACAAGTAAATCCCTTATGAGTTCCAAGGTATTCTTTTAAAAGGGATTTGGTATTCGAAGGGAGGTAGACTACTCAAGAATTTCACATTTCATTTCATTGAAATGTTGGTTGGTCCTGATTGGGAACTTGAGTAAGGAGTAGATCGTTGGGGGTTTTCTAAAAAAAAATTTTAAACGAGAACCCCTTATTTGATGTAACTACTTGAGCCGGATGAGAGGAAACCCTCGCGTCCGATTTTTAAGGGGGGAAATCCTATACTATAAGGAACCTATCCCAATTTTTCTTTTGCTAGGACCGTAGCTAAAAAACCTACTTTCTTACGATTACGAGGTTCATTCGAATATGAAATCCAATCTTGGAAATACAGCATCCCACTTTTTTTTACTACTCAAGGCTTCGATACATTTCGAAATCGAGAAATCTCTACTGGAGCAAGTGCTATCAGAGAACAATTAGC
>JAJJMC010010733.1:12500-17500 GCA_023531435.1 Papaver californicum | reverse complement strand
AATCGAGATCAGGTGATATAACGCAGGGTCTTCCAAAAGTGGAACAGGTTTTAGAAGTGCGCTCGCTTGATTCAATATCAATGAACCTAGAAAAAAGGGTTGAAGGTTGGAACGAACGTATAACAAGAATTCTTGGAATTCCTTGGGGGTTTTTGATTGGCGCAGAGTTAACCATAGCACAAAGTCGTATCTCTTTGGTTAATAAGATTCAAAAAGTTTATCGATCCCAGGGGGTGCAAATCCACAATAGGCATATCGAGATTATTGTGCGTCAAATAACATCAAAAGTTTTGGTTTCGGAAGATGGAATGTCTAATGTTTTTTCACCCGGAGAACTTATTGGATTGTTGCGAGCGGAACGAACGGGACGAGCTTTGGAAGAAGCGATCTGTTATAGAGCCGTCTTATTGGGAATAACGAGGGCGTCTCTGAATACTCAAAGTTTCATATCCGAGGCGAGTTTTCAAGAAACTGCTCGAGTTTTAGCAAAAGCCGCTCTACGAGGTCGTATCGATTGGTTGAAAGGTCTGAAAGAGAACGTTGTTCTGGGGGGGATGATACCTGTTGGTACCGGATTCAAAGGATTAGTGTATCATTCAAGGCAACACAGCAATATCCCTTTTGAACTAAAAAAGAATAACCTATTCCGAGGGGGGTTTAGAGATATTTTGTTCCAACACAAAGAATTATTTGATTCTTACATCCCAAAGAATATCCACGATCCATCAGAACAATTATTTACGGGATTTAATGATTCCTAAGAGCGGATTAATCCTTTTAACTTAACTTTAAACTATCTGGTCTAAAGATAATAGTGAATAGAAAGGAATTTATGGCTTGGCCCGTGTATCAACGGCCAATCTCTGGTAAAAGGTTCCATCGGAACAATTCTTTATTTAGTATTTAGGGTATCTCATCTCTTAAAAAAAAGGGAAGCGTGGGGAGAAATGACAAAAAGATATTGGAACATTAATTTGGAAGAGATGATGGAAGCAGGAGTTCATTTTGGTCATGGTACTAGGAAATGGAATCCTAGAATGGCACCTTACATCTCTGCAAAGCGTAAAGGTATTCATATTACAAATCTTACTAGAACTGCTCGCTTTTTATCAGAAGCTTGTGATTTAGTTTTTGATGCAGCAAGTAAAGGAAAGCAATTCTTAATAGTTGGTACTAAAAATAAAGCAGTTGATTCAGTAGCATCGGCTGCAATAAGGGCTCGGTGTCATTATGTTAATAAAAAATGGCTCGGTGGCATGTCAACGAATTGGTCCACTACAGAAACGAGACTTCATAAGTTCAGGGATTTGAGAGCGGAACAAAAGAAGGGAAGACTCAACCGCCTTCCGAAACGAGATGCAGCAATGTTGAAGAGACAATTATATCACTTGCAAACATATCTGGGTGGGATCAAATATATGACGGGGTTACCTGATATTGTAATCATCGTTGATCAGCAAGAAGAATATACGGCTCTTCGAGAATGTGTAACTTTGGGAATTCCAACGATTTGTTTAATCGATACAAATTGTGACCCGGATCTCGCAGATATTTCGATTCCAGCCAATGATGACGCTATAGCTTCAATCCGATTAATCCTTAACAAATTAGTATTCGCCATTTGTGAGGGCCGTTCTAGCTATATCCCAAATCGTTGATTAATAATAAGATAAGTCAATTACTTCGAGAACTCCATAGATTTTTTGAATCGGTTACTATATTCTGAATACCAAAAAAGAGATAAAAAAGCTGGGGATATTATGTGATTACTTGATATCCGAAAAATATGATTCAAGTAGACGAGTTGAGAAAGAGATAGTGGAATCAAAATAATTCCTTTTTTAGTTCTATTTCTGCCAGAGGACAATATGAATGTGCTACCATGTTCCGTCAACACATTAAAAGGGCTATACGATATATCCGGTGTGGAAGTAGGCCAACATTTCTATTGGCAAATAGGTGGTTTCCAAGTCCATGCCCAAGTCCTTATTACGTCATGGGTCGTAATTGCTATCTTATTAGGTTCAGCTGCTATAGCTGTTCGGAACCCACAAACTATTCCGACCAATGGTCAGAATTTCTTCGAATATGTCCTTGAATTCATTCGAGACTTGAGCAAAACTCAGATTGGAGAAGAGTATGGTCCTTGGGTTCCCTTTATTGGAACTATGTTCCTATTTATTTTTGTTTCTAACTGGTCAGGGGCTCTTTTACCTCGGAAAATAATACAGTTACCTCATGGGGAGTTAGCCGCACCTACGAATGATATAAATACTACCGTTGCTTTAGCTTTACTCACGTCCGTGGCATATTTCTATGCGGGTCTTACCAAAAAAGGGTTGGGTTATTTCGGTAAATACATTCAACCAACTCCAATCCTTTTACCAATTAACATCCTAGAAGATTTCACAAAACCCTTATCACTAAGTTTTCGGCTTTTCGGGAATATATTGGCTGATGAATTAGTAGTTGTTGTTCTTGTTTCTTTAGTACCTTCAGTGGTTCCTATACCTGTCATGTTTCTTGGATTATTTACAAGCGGGATTCAAGCTCTTATTTTTGCAACTTTAGCCGCGGCTTATATAGGCGAATCCATGGAGGGTCATCATTAACTAGCTTTTCTGATTGATATTCGGGAATTTAAAATAAAGGAAAGAGATCTAAAAGATCTTTTTCCTAAGATTCTTGGCCGATTGATGTCATACCCCCACTTCTATTTGTTCATTCAATTACAATATTAGAATTATATTAGGGTTCATAATTTGAATCCAAATTGTTATGCTATCTAACTTTGATTGTGATTAAACAAAAAACGATGTTTCTATAGAACGATGGATTGGCATTTAAATTTTTTTAATTCAAGGATTGTCCAAAATTCGAATTAATTCCATGCAATTTCATCAACCAAATCCTGATATTGTATTGATATGTAATGATTCGGGCTAATGATAATGAACCAACCAACCCGCCCATTTGGATTCATACGGGATAATGATAACTAAAGGGCAAAGAGGAAGTGACAAATGGGCTTCATAAAAAATAGGTTAGGGGATCGACTTAGGTATATGTAATGGCTATAAACCTATTGTTGTGTATGTTTTTTCTAGAATTCGAATGCATATAGGATGAGAATTCAATAGTTGGTTTACACTATGGAAGAAACATATGTATATGTGATATTAGATATTGACTAGTTATATATGAACTATCCATAGATCTTATTTCCTTTACGATCCCACTCTGAATTTCGATGAGGATTCCAATAGAAGTCCTTCCATTTCGTCTGTGACGAATGAATAAACACATGAAACCAAGAGCATATAGTATAGAAGAGAAAAATAACGAAGAATTGAAAGAATGCTTTGGAACTAAGAAATGGAAGAGCTTTATGGATTGCTAATTGATAAAGACTCGATGGATGGGAACTAAAAACGAGAAATCGAAGTAGTTCTGACGATTCAATAATATAATTACTTCAATTGGATATATGTTAGTAATGGAATCATAAGGCATTATTTATTGGTTGATTGTATCATTAACCATTTATTTATTTTGGTGCGAGGAGCTTACCATGAATCCACTGATTTCTGCCGCTTCCGTTATTGCTGCTGGATTGGCCGTAGGGCTTGCTTCTATTGGACCTGGAGTTGGTCAAGGTACTGCTGCGGGACAAGCCGTAGAAGGTATTGCGAGACAACCAGAGGCGGAGGGTAAAATACGAGGTACTTTATTGCTGAGTCTGGCTTTTATGGAAGCTTTAACAATTTATGGCTTGGTTGTGGCATTAGCACTTTTATTTGCGAATCCTTTTGTTTAATCCTAAGAATTTGAAAGTTTTTTTCTCCATTTTATTGCCCTGGATTTCCTACCTGCTTTTTTGAATTCTATCAAGATTTTACTCTTACAATCACTTTTTTTTGAGACAATATCCGTGGGAAGGACTGATTTGAGGATGAGGAATTAGCAGACCTACTCGCTTTCTTCCTTCCCGTTCTTAGTCCAACGAAACCCTTTTTTTTTAGAAAGCGTTGCAAAAGATGAGGTATTTCACGACTGACATGAGATCTGGACCTAATTCTAATAAGTGTGTTTTTGAGTGGGAACCTCAAATGAAATAAAAAAAATGCAAAATGGAATAATAAAATCTATGTAAAAAAAAAGGAAATCAAAAATTAATCAAACAATAAAAAAAGGGACGAATTGATACAAACTCTGTTTTATTTTGTTAGTCCTATCTATAAGAGGAGATCATATGAAAAATGTAACCGATTCTTTCGTTTCTTTGGGTCACTGGCCATCCGCCGGGAGTTTCGGGTTTAATACCGATATTTTAGCAACAAATCCAATAAATCTAAGTGTAGTACTTGGCGTATTGATCTTTTTTGGAAAGGGAGTGTGTGCGGGTTGTTTATTTCAAGAATAGGCTGGATCTAACCAGCTGCACTTTCTTTTTTCTTTAGAACTAAACTAAGTAAATGAAGGGTGCACGATCTCGCGAATTACTTCTGAAAAAGTAAAGAAATCATATGTAAGAACCATAGCATTTCGCGACTCATTGGTAAAGTAAATACACTTTGATTCTCTATCAACCAATAATGTGGAACTATTAACATGGTTAAAGCTAAACCGTTTGAAGTCTAGGCGCTACATGGTACTCTTTCTACCACTATGTTAGTATGGAAATGGTTTCAAAAAAAGTTGGCAATTTATTCGATATAGAACACTCATATCGATAAAACGATTTGAACCTGTTACTGGAAAAAGGAAGGATCCCTTTTTTCAATGCCGAATCGACGACCTATGTATTAAAGTAAGAAGCATTTTTTGGATTTTCAGAAAAAAATATAAACAACTTTGCCGATAATTACAGATTTTTGTCTGGTCGGAAGAGTCCTCCAAATATTATGGTCGTGGATCAATGATCCGTTTTGATATTTTGGAATACGAACAGAGAAGAGAGGATAGGCTCATTACATAAAAAATATGGAATCCCCTATAAG
>JAJJMC010010733.1:2500-10000 GCA_023531435.1 Papaver californicum | reverse complement strand
CTAATTCAAAACCGAACATGAAACTTTGGTTTCATTCGGCTCCTTTATGGAAAATGGATAGATTCCAAAATCTAAGTTGTAAAAAAAATTTTGACCCATAACACCTATGTTAGCTTTTTTGTCTGAATGCATTCAAAACAACTCGCTTTATAGATGATCCCTCTAGAAGGGGGTAATTCTAACAAATACTTCTAGTTATTTCGTTCTCTATTTCTACTGTGCGAATCCTGAGGAAAAGAGTTGTGTTTCCACCGAGCTGAAACAATATGTTGATGGCCCTAGTAAAACAAAGTCATCATTTAATAGCTATTTCGCTTCAATTTCCCTTCTACAAAGAAAAAAAGGAAGATCTAGTTACGATTGAAATACACTTTTTTCTTCATCCATGGACCCTTTATTCATACTCATTTAATTGGAAGTTTTGATCCAACTAAAAAAAATTATGCTTCGCAATTCCATAATCCAATTTTCCATTTTAAATTGACCCTTGGATACAAATCACGAGAATGTATATTCTTCCTCAAATCTGTCATTGAGAGGTAAAGGATAAAATCCTTTTAAGAAAGAAAGTTTTTGATCGGAATACAAATTAACCGAAAGACCCCTTAACTATTTAAGGGATTAATAGAACGAATCACACTTTTACCACTAAACTATACCCGCTACAATTGATTATTGTATATGAATGGAATCTTTGTCGAACAAGGGAATCCTACATAATCAAGATAGGATCAGAATAGAATTATTAAATTGGAGCGTTGACGCTTTTTGTCGGGAGAACTTGATGAGGTAGGAAAAGAAGTCTTATTAAACAAAAGGGTTATATCTTTTTATTTTGCTGGGCTGGGGGGTTCTTTAAAGAAAGAGCCACTGAAGTCACAAAAAATTGTGTAAGAATCCGTAGCTCCGTTTTTTCAACCCTCCAATCCTTTAGAAGAAAATACAAAATTTTCTCAAAAAAGAGAGAAAGTTTGACTCTTTCATTTTTTGAAAATACCCTTTCCCTATTTATTTTATTCATATTCCGCCGGTAAATTTTAGGAATTCGAGCCAATCAACTGGATCTAGTATAAAAACCCGGAGTCTTTTTTATGGACTCAACTCAAGTCTTCAAATAAAGACTGCCCTTGAAGAAATAACGAAATTAGAGTTATAATATTAAGAAATAGGATAGGTCCCTCTTTTTCCAAATTGATAAAAAAAGCAAAGACACTTCTATCCTATACCATAAGATTGGAAATAGTCTTACGTGTTCCTGTCGTTGTTGTTTCAATAACAAGTATTTTTGTTTTCAAATCAGAGAAATGAGTTGATCCATCATTCATTGCGTTGGAATAAAGTAAGAAATGGCCCGGCTAGGTACTGACCAGGCCGGGGAATAAAAGGAGCTTTCGGCTAAAAAAGGGGGGATATTTTTTTTCTTTCTATGGAAGATATACCCATTATCGAAATGAAATTCGAGTTGGATTGCTAATCCAATTTGTATCTATCTTATCTATCTATAGAATAAAGTGAAAGAAAAAATAAAGACTTTTTGGCTTCAAGCGTAACCGTAACATAGTAATTTTTTCAATTTGGAGAGATGGCTGAGTGGACTAAAGCGGCGGATTGCTAATCCGTTGTACGATTTATTTGTACCGAGGGTTCGAATCCCTCTCTTTCCGTTTCCTCCGATGACTTTCTTTTTTTTGCATTCAAAAAAAGATCGAGACCTTTTCATTGCATTTTATCTTATTTTCTCATAGTTAAATGTCTGGAATAAAAAAAAAAAGAAAATGAATAAACCAACAAGCAAGAAAAAAGCTTTTTCCTCTTTTTTATTCCTCACGTCCAGGATTACGTCCTGGATCATTAGATAGGAATCCGAAGATAAAAAGAGAAACAAAGAATATCACTACTGTGTAAACAAAGAGTTTGAGAGTAAGCATTACACAATCTCCAAGATCATTTTTGTAAAAAAAGGGAATAGACTATCCTTTTTTATACCACATATCCTCTTTTTACACCAAGAAACGAAGTAGTTTCTCGAAAAGAAAGTAATTTTTCGAAATTCGTTTGTAATAAGATTCTTTCGTTACGGAAACGCTTTTTTATGACACAATTCTATATTATATTGTGGGGGACCCTAAATTGAATAGGGCCCTTGAAGTAGAAGGTCAAGTTGGGGAGGTGATCAAGATTTCTCGCAATTATCCAAGAATTCAAATGTTTGGATCGAGGGTTCAGAATATAAGACTTAGCTGATCTTATTAATTGTTAGACTCTTTTTTTATCAAAAAATCATACATGTTTGTAGGACAGTAGTAAAAAAATATCATCGAAAACTTACAGCAGCTTGCCAAACAAGGGCTAAGAGAAGAAAGAGCACAGGTATTACTGGCATAACATCTACAATTGGATTAAAAAAAGCATAAGCCTCGGGCAATTTGGCGAAGAAAAAACTACTCGAATGAAGGGCAGAATTAAGACAGATACAGATCAAACTAAAGATATTAAGCATAACAAACATTTCCTTCTTGGAGATAATTGTATTTTGATTGAGTCATTGATATTAAGGAAAAAAAGGAAGAAAGTAAGGTAGATTCAAATTCTTCTTTTTTTTTACTTGCTCAATCACAAATCCTTCAATTCTCAACCGAGAACAGAAGGAGTCATACTTTCATACAATATCTTAATTGAATTCTATGTAATGATCAATAAATTAAGTTAAATTCTACAACTATATGCATTAAATCCTAGCAACAATCTACTCTATTCCATAGAGATTTGGGTGGGAATTGACGAATAAACAATACGGATATTAGTGTTTATTGGTGTCAAATATAAATATAAATGGGGCGTGGCCAAGCGGTAAGGCAACGGGTTTTGGTCCCGCGACTCGGAGGTTCGAATCCTTCCGTCCCAGAGCAGTCCAATTAGGTTCAAAGTGTAATGTTGAATAAAATCGAATCTTTTTTTCTGAGTTCTACTGATTCTTTTCTGAATCATATCTTACCCTTTTTCTCGCAAAACAACCCAGGGCAAATGACATGCCGATAGAGCGAGATCTATTTCCTATCCTACCTGGCCAGGAAATAGCTCAATAGTTGAATTCAAAAATGAGATGGGCTCTTCCGCGTCTGCCTGTTCCATCGATATTCCTAGTTGCTTAGAAAGACTTTATGGTCTATATCCATAAAAAAAAAAAGAACGCATTCAAAGTGAAAATGCGAAAAAGCTCTACCTTACCCCCCTATCACTAAAGTAAATAGTGGAGTCCAGTTATTAGTTATTAATTCTCTGTGGATCTTGGAAGTCTAAACTAAACAAGAAGGGGCTCTTGGGACTAATTGAATTTTCATTCCATCACCGAGATAATGATTCATTCAAAATAGATGGGTGATTGAGTCGGAAATGAGATATCTATTAAACCTTTTTAACTACAGGCTATGATCTGATTACTAAATCCTTTAATTGATTTCACGATCAAATAATCAAAATTCTATTGAAATAGAAAATTTGAAAAACGAAACGCTTTTCATGATGTTTTATCAATCTTTGGTTCTCGAAGAGATGTGAGATTTGTTAACTTTAATTCTATCAACTCATTTCTGGCCTTTCCAGTTCATTGGACTCGTTTCTTTGGTTAATACTTAATATTCATTTTGTTCCGGTATTAGAAATATAATGAAAGACCCTTCTTTTTTTTAGTTAGGTGTTTTGTTTTTAGCTTAGTTGTTCGAGAAAGGTTGAATCTTTCATGATTGATGGTCTTGAACAATCTGTTCTGTTGAAGATGCAGATTAAAGAAAAGCGTTTTTTTCTTCATTTTCTTTATTAATTCTTTTGCTCATAGAATAAAAGATAGGGTTAATTAAATTGAATCCTTTGCGGAGACTTCTCCAGAAAAAAGGACCTTTCCATATAGAAAAAGAAAGTATGAAAGTATAGATTACTATGTACCGATTGAACTAATGACTATTCATGATTCCATATTGAATCAATTCCATACCGGCTCCAAACTAGAGGAAAGTTATGGTAAAACTTCGTTTAAAACGATGTGGTAGAAAGCAACGTGCGACTTGAAGGACATGATCGGTTGTGGATTCTTACATCCACCATTTTATATAGGAATGAAGGTGCTCTTGGCTCGACATAGTTTGTTCTGTTCCACTAGAACAATCCCTTTTTGCTGGGTTGTAAATAGTACATGATGGAGCTCGAGTAGAAAGTATTGATTCATTTCTCAGGGGCAAGGGTCTAGGGTTAGTGTCAATCAATAAGTCGGAACAACTTCGTAAGTATATCTTCAATATAGAAATAGAAAGGATCCAATTCGAGCAAACGTTTCAAAAAAAGGAAATTCTTTTCTTGGAATTGTCAAAAAACGAAACTATTTTGATCAAAACAAAAGTGTATCGCATGGGAATCAATCCTTCATCTGATTCTTCGATAGAAAGAAATCACAAAAGGTATGTTGCTGCCATTTTGAAAGATTAAATATCACCGAAGTAATGTCTAAACCCAATGATTCAAAGCAACGATAAAGGATCCCGGAACAAGAAAACACCATTTTCTGTTGTCTCAACAATAGGTTCGGTCAGGGCGAGGAATAAAAAATGGACTCTAAACAAGACAAAGCAAGGGGGTTAGAGACAGCTCAATAAATAAAATGCCTAAGCTTAAGGATTTTCCTTTGAGCTCTTTGATAATTATACAACTTGAGTTATGAGTACGAATGTTTTTTCTTTTCTGCGGGAAGGAAGAAAAAAAGGAATTCAAAAAAAGTCTAATGGATTTTATTATTTTCTCAATCTATTTGGAACTATATACATAAATTCAAATCATTCTTTCTCGAGCCGTACGAGGAGAAAACCTCCTATACGTTTCTAGGGGGGGCGTTGTTCATCTACATCTATCCCAATGAGCCATCTATCGAATCGTTGCAATTGATGTTCGATCCCGAAGAGAAGGAAGAGATCTTCGAAAAGTGGGTTTTTACGATCCGATAAAGAATCAAACTTATTCAAACGTTCCCGCTATTCTCTATTTCCTTGAAAAAGGCGCTCAACCCACAGGAACCGTTCATGATATTTCAAAGAAGGCAGAGGTGTTTAAGGAACTTCTTCCCGGTAATCAAACGAACTTTAAATAATGAACAAAGATAAAGAAAGTGAGGGTTCCATAATGTGAACTTCCTGGAATTTCTTCTTTTTTCACTCTTTTTTTTTTGTTCTATTTATACGAATTTACTATTAGATTGCTTTCATATAATCCCATATTATCGATTCTCGAATATTATCGATTCTCGAAATAATGAAATATTTTTTCTTGATATGGTTTGGTTTTTGTTAGGATGACACCAAGAAAAGGGGGTTAAGCTTGCTTATTGTCCCTTTTGTTATATTCGGGTTTTGTCTTTTTTTCTTTATGTTTTCAACGTTCATATTGACAATAGTGTATTGAACAAATATAATTGGATCGTGGATAAATGGATCTATTTATCCACGTCCCATAAGTTTTGTTTTTTACTTCAAAAAAAGTGCTCGTTAGATTTGCTGTAACACAAGAGGACCCTTTTTTATGAAAAAATAGACAAATAAAGGAGAATCTCTCTTTTTTTATCTGGGAATTTCTTCTATTTTCATATGATTTGTTCATTTTTATATTCCGAATCGGTCCTAAAAACCTTTTGTCGATTTGTTGCTAGTTTAATCCTTTGATGTGGCCGTTCAATCTAATCTATTTCTTTTTTTATTTCGATCATATCTACACACCATAATTACATTATTTGGGTTGCTAACTCAACGGTAGAGTACTCGGCTTTTAAGTGCGGCTAGATTCTTTTACACATTTGGATGAAGCAACGGATTCGTCCATACCATTGGTAAAGTTTGTAAGACCACGACTGATCCTGAAAGGGAATGAATGGAAAAAATAGCATGTCGTATCAATGCAAAACTCTGAGAATTCTTCATCCTTACCAGATCGGTACAAAATATTGTTTGAATTCTTGGAGCGTGACAAAAGAAATTCACGGATGGGTCGAGTGAATAAATGGATAGAGCCATACGGCTCCAATTATAGGTAAATAAAAAGCAACGGGCTTTTGTTCTTAATTTGAATGATTACCCGATCTAATTATACGTTAAAAATATATTAGTGCCTAACGCGGTAAAAGGTTCTCCTATAAGTGGATTATCTATTTTTTTATAAATCCTAACTATTCACTATATCTTCATTATAGTATGGAGGGGAGACGAATGTGTAGAAGAAGGGGTATATTGATAAAGATTCATTTTTTCCAAAATCAAAAGAGCGATCGGGTTGCAAAAATAAAGGATTTCTAACCATTATCAATTGGATTAAAAAAGGGAGGATCCGTTGATTAGCCTATCTGTATCCGAGGTGTCTAGTCTTTTATTACTATATACCTTGTTTTGACTGTATCGCACTATGTATCATTTGTGAACCCAAGAAATCCTTTGCCTTTGTTTCAAATCGAATTTCAAATGAAGGAATTAGAAGCATATTCCAAAATAGATAGATCTCGGCAACAAGACTTCCTATATCCACTTCTATTTCAGGAGTATATTTATGCACTTGCTCATGATCATGGTTTAAATGGATCAATTCTTTATGAATCCGTGAAAAATGTAGGTTATGATAATAAATCCAGTTCACTGCTTGTGAAACGTTTAATTACTCAAATGTATCAACAGAAACATTTTCCTTTTTTGAGTTCGACAAATGTTTCTAAACAAAAAAATTTTGTTGCGCACAACCCAAATGTTTATTATCAAATGATATCCGAGGGGCTTGCAGTCATAGTAGAAATTCCATTTTCACTACGATTAGTATCTTTTCTAGAAGGAAAGGATAGAAAATCTCAAAATTTACGATCAATTCATTCAATATTTCCTTTTTTAGAGGATAAATTATCACATTTAACTCATGTGTCAGATATACTAATACCCTACCCTGTCCATCTGGAAATCTTGGTTCGAATCCTACGCTCTTGGATACAAGATGTCCCCTCTTTGCATTTATTGCGATTCTTTCTCCATGAGTATCGTAATTGCTATAGTCTTATTACTAAAAAAAAAGAAATTTCCTTTTTTTCAAAGGGGAATCAACGCTTTTTCTTCTTCCTATATAATTCTCATGTATATGAATGCGAATCCATATTCTTTTTTCTCCGTAAACAATCTTTTCGTTTACGATCAACATCTTTTAGAATCCTTCTTGAGCGAATAAATTTCTATGGAAAAATGGAGCATCCTGTAGTAGTGTTTAGTAATTATTTTCAGACCTTCCTATGGTTCTTCAAGGATCCTTTTATGCATTATGTCAGATATCAAGGAAAATCCATTCTGGCTTCAAAGGGAAGTCCTCTTTTGATGAAAAAATGGAAATGTAATCTTGTAAATTTATGGCAATGTCATTTTTTCTTGTGGTCTCAACCAGATAGAATTAAGATAAATAAATTATCCAATCATTCCCTCGAGCTTTTGAGCTATC
>JAJJMC010010724.1:0-33298 GCA_023531435.1 Papaver californicum | reverse complement strand
TGGCAGAATTATATTTGATAAAACAGTGGTGGTGGTGGTGGTATTAATGGTAGATGATGTTGAAGAAGTAGCTGGTGATATATGTATGGCATAATAATTCGTTGAGTATGTTTTTGTTAGCTGGATGATAATTTGCGCATTGAAAGCTGTTGAGTGTTGACCATATATCATATATATGGAGTGTCAAGATATACTACGAGTGAGCCAATGGACCAAAAATCACCACTCATACGCAAATCTGCTCTTTTGGCTAATGTCTTATGTGCAGTCAGTGTTGTTTTTTATGAGTACGTGAACCACAAAATTAAATTATTGCTACCTCAATGTTGTAAGTTTGCACGATTCTTTATCGGTTGATAAAAAAAAATTTGATCGATCAAAAGAAAATTCATTAAAGAGAGAATGTACTTAAAAGGGGTATCTCAACCCAATGAATACAACCGGAAGCCGGATATAGGAGAAGACCGAAAAGAAATTACAACCCTAAACGACTAGCTACAAAATTATGGAGGACGAAATAAATAATCCCATAAGGCTATTACCATATTTGCCGTTAGACCTAGCATTTTTGTATTTTCTTCGGCCCAAAAGAACGCTTGAAGTTTAACGTTTCTAATAAGACTTCCCAAATGTTTCTTTTTGTTTTGGAAAACCCTTGTGTTCCGTTCCTTCCATATACACCACCAAATTGAGACCGGGACGTTTCTCCAAATTCTATTGGTCTTCCGTCTCCCCAATTAGAGTTCCAAGACTTAACATTTAGAGTGATATTAGAAGTATAATTCCAATGTCCCCCTAAAACCTTCTACAAAGTAATCCCAAATTCGTCGTATCCTCCAACAATCATAGAATAAGTGTGCGCTAGTGTCATCGTTTTCATCACAAAAGCAACAAATATTAGAAACTTCCATTCCCCTTCTTAGGAGCTTATCCTTTGTCATTATCCTATCATGAGAGAGTAACCAAAGAAAGAAGTTGATTTTGCAAGGGTAGTCCCGGCTCCAAACAATCACGGAAGAGAAATTTGGGTCATCTTGCTCTTCTTCACTCCTATTACCATCCTTGACCGTAAAATGGCCATGCACATTTCCAACCCAAATTCAACTATCTGCAACACCTTCTTGAATGTAGAAAGATGTGAGAAGATTGGAAATGGTAGAAACTTCACGAGAAATGGAAGGAGAGTACCTTCTTCGAGACATAAACTTTCATCGTATACTATCGCCTACCACTTCATACATACGAGCCACCACAAACTCCTTGGTCCTTGAGGCTTCATAAGCCAAAGAAAACATATCGCATAACCTTCCTTCGCCAAGCCAAGAGTCTTCCCAAAATCTAGTTTCCTTTCCCTCGCCAATTTTGAACCTAATATTTTTTTTGAAATCGTCAAGCTCTTTGTATATATTAAACCATATACTACCTCCTTTTGAATCAGTTGCCAAAATTAACATAGAAATAATCGACAAAGTTGAGTATAAATTAATTTACAAATTTCTAGTTAGATGATGCGTAATCAGATCTCTGTTCGAGAATAATTTTTTTCTTTTGAGGTAAAAATGGCAAATTCGAGAATTATCAAGTGGTCTCATGGTTTTCAATATAAATCCTAGACCAGTGTATTTAGGTAGTAGTTCTAGTAACCACTCTAGGCTAGTGTTCTTAGAACAAGGGCTATGGGTAGTGTGTTTTTAACATTCTTTTCCTTTTAAAATGAAAGAGTGACTAGGTGAAAGATGGTTTTTACACTATGGAATAGTGGGATAAAAAAGACTAGACGGGTGAATTTCCCTAGTCTAGCTTTTAATTAATTATTATTATTTAATAAAAAATAGTTCACCCGTCTGGCTTTCAAATCTATTTTCAACCATTGGATCATTGAACTTCAGTCGTTGGATGAAACTTTTACCCAGACGGTTGATGTTCACCCGTCCAGTGAAGACTGGCGAGCACTCCTTCGATCGAACGAGTGGTTGATAGACTTTGGGTGAAAGAATGTCTTCTCTCTACTCATAGTAGAGTCTAATTTGATCAAAATTGATCGAACTCCTTCTTTGAAGGGGAGCACACTATCCATAGCCCTTGCTCTTAGGTAGTAGTTCTAGGAACCACTGTACTATGTAAAAAAAATAAAAAGAGCAAAGGTTAAAGATCGAACCCCAGTGATAAGCATATATCCTAAGCTAGTATAATTAGGTATAAGTTCTAGGACTAGGAACCACTGTACTATAAAATCTTTGTTTTTAAAGGACTAACTTTTTCCTCTATCCATGCTGAACGATGGGAAAACCCATTTTAAGGTGAATAATATCCACCTTTAATTTTTCTCAAATTTATAATTGGTGAAAGGAGAGCTGCTTCTACCTTTCTCTTACAAAACTCACCCATTTTTTACCCTATTTCCATATATTATGATAACAAAAGCAACAGAGATGTAATGACCCGACCTTCCACCGACACTGTCCCCACTTAACCACTGCGGTTATCCGGCAGTGTGGGTTTTTCAACGGGCACCGATGCGGTTATCCAGCAGCAGCTTCCTAGGAGGTCACCCATCCCTGGATTACTCCCGCCCGAGCACGCTTAACTGCAGAGCTTTTTGCCAACTCTGGAGTCAGATGTGCTGAAAAGGCCTCGGTGTTAGGAAAGGAAAAACCATTACCTATATTCCATTCGGCGAACCCTACCTGCCGAATTGGGGTATTACAATACCACCACCTTAAATTGGAGTCGTCCTCGGCTCCGGAATATATTCAAACCCAGATCTCCGACGTTCCCTGCCATCCATGAGACCAATACCTGGAACACCCCGTCCAGCGTACTCTCTCACCCTCGGCAGGTGACCCTCCGTCGGCTCTGATACCATTTGTAATGACCCGACCTTCCACCGATACTGTCCCCACTTAACCACTGCGGTTATCCGGCAGTGTGGGGTTTTTCAACGGGCACCGCTGCGGTTATCCAGCAGCAGCTTCCCAGGAGGTCACCCATCCCTAGATTACTCCCGCCCGAGCACGCTTAACTGCAGAGCTTTTTGCCAACTCTGGAGTCAGTTGTGTTGAAAAGGCCTCGGTGTTAGGAAAGGACAAACCATTACCTATATTCCATTCGGCGAACCCTACCTGCCGAATTGGGGTATTACAAGAGAAAAGCAAGAATGGGATGGAATGAGCAACATAGAAGATTTATATGAATGGCAGATGAGTTTTCAGACGAGTTCTCCACTTTTGGGTATTGGGTGAAAGTGATTTCATTTCTGCCGATTTTTGCCGGAGTCACTTTTGTGCATGAACTGCAGTATGTAATGCAATTCCATCTTCGTTTTCGATTACTAAGGTAATTGTTTATTTTGTTTGTCTACGAATTGAACTAATATGGAGCCTACGCATTGACACTACCGCTTTTGGAACTGGAGGAAATTATGCAGGACCTGTTTAGCTCGGAATTGCCCTGACTTACCCGATATCTAAACTGCTTTGAAACGATCTAATGGCTCTCGAGATGGACTGTTCTGCGTATGCTATCGGCTCTGCCTGCAGGAGGGGGGTTACCAGATTACCTTCTACTACCGTCAGGATGAGGTGGACCACCGAGATGCACTGCCCCGCCAAGCGGATGACCCAGAAATAGATAAGATACAAAAGCTGGGAAAGGCTCTTAAGTCCCGAAACTTTTCGAGTAGACTCTATTTTATCGGAGGTCCTGCCGCCGCTGGGATGCCTCGGAGATCCTGCTTTTTTGAGATCGTGCTTTTTTGTGAAGCTACAACTAATGTCGTCCTTCCAGCTGCCATTAGATCATTCCGCCGTTCGTGCTCCCCTTGATAAAGGGCCAAAAGTAGTGCAGAGTCATGTATGATCCCATTTGTTAGCCTTTAGCTATCCGGATGGAAAAAATAGCGGAAAACCGAACAATTATCCAATATCTGCCTTATGTAACACGTTGGGAAACCCATCTTTGTTAAATATTTTATTTCAGATCTCTACTTTGGTAAACTTTCGTTTGTAGAAAGATAGCATACTACTGTACATACTTGGGATATTTATTTTTAATCTAAAAGAATTAATGCTTATAATAAAAATTGAATACATGTTGTGATTTTCTGAGTGATAGAATTGATATTTGATTTATGTTCTCTGTGGGAACTATTAAGGTTTAAGCTCAAGGATTAGTATTGATTTGATTTGGGGTTTTTTTATGCATGATTGTGCTTGAAATTTGTTGATTTTTTGTTCAATTTTGAGATATTTTCTTTGATTTGATCAATTGATTGATAAGTGTGTGTCAAGTTGCAGATGAATTTCATGTGGCTGGATCTTTTGTATTGAGTATTGTAGTGTGTTGATTGGAAGGTAATTGTTAAATATGTCCGGTGCGTAGCACGAGTATAAATCTAATTAAAAAAAAATAAGTTCATTAAAATTAACGGTCCTTGGAAAGATAAGAGTTTTTTTATTTTTGTCGGGCGAGAAAAGATAAAGAGTCAAAAGAAAATAGACGAATTATGCATATGTTAAATGTAGGTGTATCATTTTTTAAAAATTGTATATCATCCCTTGGGAAAAAGACGTCAATACACAACAATGGTTTCGAGTGAAAATGTATACTGCAGCATGTAACTGTAGCTCACTGGACTGTGGGGTCCGTGTGATGTGCATGTAAAGATGAAGAAATTGACGAGTAAAACATATTATTTTGTAAATTAAATTATCTCTACATTCGTAGTTATTTTGTTGGAACCTATAAAAAAAACAAAAATTCTATATGAACCGTCATTCTAGACTACATAAAAGTCGTCCCCTCACATTTCTTGATACAGTGGGGCCTAAAAGTGACCTTTTTAATCCCAAATGGGTGGAGCCCACCCCTATGTGAGAGGGAGGTTTTTGAATAGTCTAGGATGACGGTCGGCCCAGAATCATTGATAAAAAAAAAGACTAAAACCGAATTATAAATTTCGGTGGCATACAACATAAATTCATTATAAATATAACTACGTTTAAAATTACCTTTGGTTAACTTTTCGAACATACTGTAGACTATTATAAAGTGGAAACAAAACAAATAAAAAATATAATTAAATACAGAGGTAAAATTAGAAACTCAAAAAATTTTGACATAAATATAAATACGATACATACATATATATATATGTACATATACATACATATATATATATATTTTTAAATTTAAGCTAAATAATTTACATTTATATGTTTTAAAAGTATTTAAGTAATACACTATTTGAAAATAAAAATAGGGATATTGGCCTTTAACTTAAGGTACATATCAAATTGTATTAACGATCTCCAATCATTTAAGTAATACTTAAAAGAAAAAAAATACAAGGGTAAAAATAATTAAAAAAAAAGTTACAGTTTCAATTAAGGGGTGTTGGTTTTATATAACAGAATAAATAGATAAAATGTGGGAGATTAAAGAATTTTATGAAGAATATATTTCTTGGCTTAATCTTAATTGATTACAATATGTGTATTTATATACAAGAGAAAGTAATAAACTAGAAAACTCTAATAACTAGGAAAGTACAACAAACTAGGAAACATAATTTATTAGCATATTCCTAGTTTAATGCCCAAGTTAGGAAACTAGTAACACTCGTCCACAATACTCCCCCTCAAGTTGGAGTGTGCATATTACAAACACCCAACTTGTCAAGAAGATAATCAAATTGTTTTCGCCCAAGGGCCTTAGTAAAGATATCAGCTAACTGGTCTCCTGTGCGAACATAATGAGTAGAAATAAGACCGTCTGTAATAGCATCCCGAATAAAATGACAGTCCACTTCTATGTGCCTAGTACGCTCATGAAAAACTGGGTTTGCAACAATATGAAGCGCAGCCTGACTGTCACAATAAAGTCGCATGGGAGAAGAATGCGAAACACCGAAAGATCGTAACAATCCCTTTAACCATTTGAGTTCACAAGTCGCTGTGGCCATGGATCGATACTCGGCTTCCGCAGATGACCGAGATACGGTTAATTGTTTCTTAGTTTTCCACGAGACTGGCGAAGAACCAAGAAACATAAAATAGTCAGTAAGTGAGCAACGAGTTTAAGGACAACTCGCCCAATTAGAATCACAAAAACCTGTCACACGCAGATCAGAATCTGTACGAAGTAAAATTCCCTGTCCAGGATGTCCTTTAAAATAGCGAACAACACGTAAAACAGCTTCCCAATGGTGTACTCGAGGAGACTGCATAAACTGAGCCAAAGTATGCACCGAGTAACAAAGTTCAGGACGTGTAATAGTTAGATAAATAAGATGTCCAATTAATCGTCTATACTGTTCAAGATCATTCATAAACGAACTTTCATCAACTGCCAAGCCATGGTTCTGTTCTAAAGGAAAAGAAACTGGTTTGGCTCCTAATAAACCAGTCTCTATAATAATATCAAGGGCATATTTGCGCTGAGATAAGAAAATCCCTTGTGAACCACGCGCCACCTCCAAGCCCAGAAAGTACTTCAATTTTCTAAGATCCTTCATGTGAAAGCAAGTATGCAAATAACTTTTAAAAGAAGAAATCTTATCAGAGTGAGTGCCAGCAATAATCAAGTCATCAACATAAACCAGGACAACCAGAAAAGTATCATGTTGCTTATACGTAAAAAGCGAATAATCAGAATATGACTGAGTAAACCATACAAAATCAAGGCAGAACGAAGCTTTGCAAACCAATTTCTAGGTGCTCGACGAAGACCATACAGAGACTTACGCAGTCGACATACCATACCAGGAGAAGCACCTGAAAAAACTGGCGGAGGACGCCTGTAAACCTCTTCAGCGAGGTCACCATGAAGAAAAGCATACGCACATCCATTTGATGAAGTTCCCACTGTTTAGCTGCAGCAAGTGCCAAAAGCACTCAAACTGTCACCATTTTAGCAACCGGAGCAAACGTCTCTTTATAGTCAATCCCTTCCTTTTGATTATTCCCAAAACAACTAACCGAGCCTTGTGTCTCTCAATGGAACCATCTGAATTATATTTTATTTTATAAACCCATTTACATCCAATTGCCTTCTTTCCGGGAGGCATCTTCTCCATGTTCCATGTCCCATTAGTTTCCAAAGCATGTATTTCTTCTTTCATACCCGTCCGTCACTTCGGAATCTTAATAGCCTCAGAAAAACTAGTTGGTTCCGTTTCTGCAGTAATAGCAGCCAAAAAACGTTTGTGCGGCAAAGAGAATTTATCACAACTAACATAATGAGATAAGGATACGGAGTACCTGAGGACTTTGGAGGAGTGAGTGAAGGTAAAATAGGATCATGACACGGCGTAGTGTAACAGCGGGAGGTGTGACAAACATAATCAATCAAATGAACTGGTGGACGTCGAATACGCGAAGACTGTCTACCCATATCGGAAATAGTCAAGGTATCCGTTTCAGAAGACCCAACCTGAGCTCCCAACTCTCCCCCAGTTGTTGTGCCTAAATTTGTACAGTATTATAAACATCAGAAGCATCGGAACTGCCGACGCCAACGGAACTACCGATGTCGACAGAACTACCAGGTGCTTCATCTCCACCAAGATCTGTACGGTCGAAATCTGAACTGTCTCGACTCCCTGCTGTAAGGATCACGCCGGAGTCACCACGAAAGATGCTGCCAAATAAGTTTCTTCCAAGTATCCTGCCGTTCACGCCAGGTAATTTGCTGCCAGCATTCGTGTTTCTGAACGCCTGAACGTCTGTCCCATTCAACTGTCTATTGTTGACTCTGAACTGTCTCATGTTATCTCGTGTTTCTGAACCGGATGTCAACAGATTTTGTCTACTGTTGGATGGTTCTGAACTCTCCTGAACATCTTCTCCTGGAATCCTCTTGTTGGCTCGTGGAACTGTCCACTTAATTGTACCACTAACTGATCACTTAATGGTACCGCTAACTGATCATTTAATTGTCTCTGAACTGTTGTCTTCTTTTGTCTTCTGTTGACCACATCACTTAAGTGGACATCATGTTCCACAATTAAGCCACCATTCTTTGAACGCTGATCACGGTTCTGAACAGATTTCACATCATGTTCACCAAACGGAAACTCCCCCTCAATAAAAACAACATCACGAGACACAAAAAAATATTTTTGTCGAGATCATATAGCCTCCAACCTTTTTTACCAAACGTATAGCCGATAAAGATACACTTTCTACTTCGAGGAGCGAATTTATCATTTTCTTTGACCCGAGCAAAACATAAACATCCAAAAACACGAATCGCATCCAAACTGGGACTCCGATGCAGCAACAATTCATACGGAGTCTTTCCTCCTAATACCAATGAGGGTGTCCGATTAATCAGATAACCAGTAGCCAACACACACTCTCCCCAAAACCGAAGAGGAAGGTTTTCCTGAAACCGTAACGCTCGTGCAACATTCAAAATATGACGATGCTTTCTTCTACAAGCCCATTCTGTTGAGGTGTACCTACACATGAAGTCTGAAACATTATACCATTTTCGCGAAAATAAGATTTCAAACATGTAAACTCGGTTCCATTATCACTATGCAAAGTTCTAATACGCGCATCAAATTGACGATCAACCATTGAAAAAAAATCTTTTAACACTCCTGCAACCTCAGACTTCTCAGCAAGCAAATAAATCCACACAGCTCTAGAATAATCATCAACAATAGTTAAGAAATACACCGCACCGCAAGAGGATGGCACGCGATACGGACCCCATAAATCACAATGTATTAAATCAAAAATTGCACCAGCTTTATTAGCACTTAAAGGGAAAACATCTCTAGTTTGTTTGGCGCGAAGACAAATCTCATACGGTTTTTATTCTCCTTACTAACATCTGAATTTAACAAAGCTCCTACTACTCCATACGAGGGATGACCTAAGCACCGATGCCACATCTCTATATTGTCCTTCCGCTGCACCTTGTGTATCTGCACCGCTGTCACACCCCGCAATATATAGATCCCATTCCGATATTGACCCGTTCCAATCATCATCCTCGAGATGCAATCCTGTATGACACATAAATTATTAGTTAAGGTGACAAAATATTTAGAAGTAGTAAGAAGTTTGCCCACAGACAATAAATTGTAATTTAACTTCGGAACAAACAAAACATTTGTCAGTGTAAAGCGACTTCCAAAGTTTACAGTTCCTTCTCTGGTAGCCATCGTAGTGTCTCCATTTGGAAACCCAACAGGACACGCCTCAATGTCTCGCACGTTAGTCAATAATTCTAAACTCCCTGTCATATGATGTGATGCACCAGAATCAACTATCCAATCAATATTTCTCGTACCGCTAACTTTGTTGCTGGAATTCTCCATATTTTTCTGAATTTTCAGCATATTCAACAAAGTACTCCATTGTTCATCAGTAAGAGAGGGAAGTGAAGCTTTGTCTTCCTCATTCACCCTAGTCTCTACCTTTGGTTCACTCATTTCTTGGACCGCATTCGCCCTAGCCTGTCCACGTCCTCTACTAGTCCCACGACCGATACTATATCCAGCTCCACGTCCGCTTCCGCGTCCTCTACCAGCACTCCACCTTTCCGGGTATCCGATAAGTCTATAACAATTTTGGACATTATGTCCAGTTTTTCCACAGTGCATACACTGTTCAACAACATATGTACGGTCACCACCGAGGTCTTTAGCTTTAGACTATGTGAAGAATGCCATATCCTCTCTCCGTTCATCATAACTCCTCATGACTTCGCGATGCTTTTCTTCAGTAATAACCATTGCGTACACTCGATTAAGGTTAGGCAATGATTCCGCGTTCAATATTATGGAACAAACCGTTCCAAACATCGAATCATCAAGTCCCATCAAGAAATGATGCACTTGCTCGTCCTCACGTCTTTTTACCAACTGCTCTGTGATTTTACACTTGCAACCTTTACAGTTACAAGTTAATATCGGTTCATAATTATTGATCTCTTCCCACAACATCTTCAGTCGACCGAAAAAATCTGCCACGGTTTGTCCCTGTTGTTTGCAGTTCGCCAACTCTCGCTTCAGTTGCTGAATACGCGGTACATTCGCGACTGCAAATCTCTCCTTCAAATATGGCTAAAGTTCTTGTGCATTCTCCCGATATATAACGGTTGAACGCAAAGAGGGTTCAATGGTATTGAAAATCCATGCTATTAACATGGAATTAATCATCCACCAGTCTACAATATTCGGACTTTCATCTACCGGTTTCACGATTGTTCCATTCACGAAACCCATCTTTCTCTTTGCTCGCAATGCGACTCGCATCGCTTTAGCCCATTCTTCATAATTTGTTCCCTTCAATTGTACATGAGTGACAATGCTTCCAGGATGATCTGCAGATGTCAACGTGTATGGTGTAATGGATGAATCCGATTTACCCTTCTCGACACCTTCACCACCAGCCATTGTCAAAGATGATAACTCTAGGGTTTTAGCTCTGATACCATAAAGAATTTTATGAAGAATATATTTCTTGGCTTAATCTTAATTGATTACAATATGTGTATTTATATACAAGAGAAAGTAACAAACTAGAAAACTCTAATAACTAGGAAAGTACAACAAACTAGGAAACATAATATATTGGCATATTCCTAGTTTAATGCCCAAGTTAGGAAACTAGTAACACCCGTCCACAATAGAGATGGAGTGCTTAAGTATGAACCCCACATTCTTGTGGGCACCTTAAGGTTCAACACTTCAAAGGTGTCTATAACATAAAACTCTAGTTTAACTTCAACATGGGTGGTTAGGGGCATCCACACCACCACCCCAATATCTTTGTAGTTAAGAGTTACAATCCATTGTGTAGGTGAAAATTCCATAACCCTTATAACTCCCCATATAGGTGTAGTTAGTGGAGTCATCCTCCTCCGTGGCGGAAGACGGAAGACCTTTGGTCCTTATTTGTTATAGAAAGAAGCTTATTTTCACTTTGGAATGCACACAAAAACTGGTTTACTCAAATACTTACCTAAGTTTCTTTTACTTTCTGTTGATTTCTTCTAGTTTCCATGTATAAGGTGGATTATGCTACTTTTTTTAACGATCTCCCGGTAGAAAGCAAGTTGGATATATTTTCTAGGTTACTAGTTGAGCTAGTATTTGGTTGCAGAAAGGTATGTAAACCTTTAAGAAATCTCTTACATTTCCAGAATAATGTTTCCTTTGCTCATCTACAGCTTTTACGTCAACGTTGTAGACTTAAAAGACACCATAAACGACTGCTTGATGCTAACTATGATGATGATGATATTGATGTTTCTGATTTTAGTAACATGAGTTTAGTCGTTTTTGATGGAAAAAAATTCTATTACGGGGAGTTCTATGATAATTATGGCGGTGAATATCCCTCCTTTAAAACTTTAAGTGGTATGACCTTTATGTTCAACGGTAATGAAACTCATTCTCCCCATTGGCCGAGAAAGGACCTTTGGGCATGGATGATTCTAGGAGGGACATGTGATAGCTCACGATTGACTGAAATATTTTTGGATCATGAAAACCTCTCACGTGAATGGTTGTTCGAGATAAATATTTTTACACCATCTTTACACCAAATATTTAATGTATAGAGTTATCGTAACCCGCAGTGGGTGATATTCACTTTAGATCGAGATCGACAGTTAAGACTTTGGATTCGACTATCCAACGGATCAGATTTTTATCCCTGACATATCCTATTTAGGGCTGTACATGGTAACGGGTTTCCACAGAAACCCGTCAAAACCGAAGCGAATTGGCAAAAACCGAACCGTACCGTTTACTAATGGAACTGTTATGGAAAAAAAGTATGGAAACCGGTAGTCACGGTTTCGGTTTTGGTTTAGCCAAAAACCGAACCGTTATACCATGGAAAACCGACTATTTAAGACCCTTGATCTAGTTTTTGATAGATCTAATTTGAACCCTTCATTACCCTTGATATATAATCCCACCCTAACTTTCTAACCCTAGTTATCTTCTAGTTATGGAAGAATTTTCTTCTAGTTATGGAAGAATCCACTTTTTTTAAAAAAAATTGATTTTTTTGATTTTTTTTTTTTTTTAATTTTAGTTTTCCAAACGGTTAACCGAAACCCGTTGGAAAAAACCGAAACCGAGAAAAAACCGAGTAAAACCGAACCGACGGTAAACGAAACGGTTATGAAAAAATAATTAGAAAACCGACCTTGCCGGTTTCAGTTTTGGTTTGGCACAAAACCGAACCGAAACTGGCCATGAACACCCTAATCCTATTCTCTTCGCTTCCTTTAATCCCATTTAACATGTATTTCTTTTTCTGTCTCAAACAATCGATATTTTTCTTCTGAACGACGGAGTTTAATTAAATGTTTAAGAGTGAAGATTGGTTTTCGGATTTAGGTTTGTCAATTTCTTTTTCATTACTTTTGTTTGATTTTTTTTTCTGTTTTGATGGAGGAATAATTTTGTTCAGTAAACTTTGGGTACTTAAAGTTTTGAGAGATGACAATTGTGTTGTTTTTTCTGTGATTCAGACTCATCGTGTGTGTTATGAAGCAGTCTTCTGGTGAAGTTCATGCTATTATTGGCCCTGTGTTTGCTGGGAAAATCACTGATGTTCTTAGAAGGATGTTGTCTGAGAGAGAAACTATAAGGTTTGATTTTTTTTATTTTTTTCACAGAGTCGTTTCAATTGTTGATTTTACGACAATTTTTATGTATATATGAGGGTTAATTTGTACAAGACTGCTTTCAATTTTGTGATTATTAGCCCTAAACCTAATTTATGTTTTTGACGTGGCTCTCTAATTGTTACCTGAGTTTGTTTGAAACTATTTTCATTCAGAAACGTGACGATTGTCAAATCGAGCAAGGATACGAGGTATGGATTGGACTCTATTGTGACACATGATGGGAAAAATTACCATGTTGGGTTATGTCAGATTTGTCATTTTTCAGGGTAAAGCTTGGAGATGATGCTTTTGAAAAGGTATATATTGATTTTTTTCAGTATTAACAAACAATGTTTGATATATTCACGATTTCACGTTCTCCAGGAATGGTGGACTACCAACATGTTCACGTTGTTCATGCGGAAATTTCAAGAAGAAAGAAGAGGCAGCGGGCACATGTAGAACCAAAATTTGGTAAAGTTTCTTCTCCATAAACCCTGTGTATATAATTTAGAAATGCTAACGGTATAGTTTAATATGTTGGCATTTTTAATATTGCAGAGATGAGTGGTGTTATGGACATATATCAGGAGGATTTGATGATGCTGGTACCTTCACTTTTCTCACCCAAGGATGAACCAGGGTACTTAGCGTAATCTATCTTTCTCCGGACTTATAACTTTTGCATGGAACTTTTGTTTTTCTGTAGAGCTTAGCAAAATACAGAAGTTCTTCTCTGTATTGTTAGCGTGATATTTCTGGTCGACGATCAACATCTGTATCCCCTATGTCATATCAAGTGAAAGATGGTTCTATTAATTACCTTTCATAATATCATTTTTACATCACACCCCTGAAGCAAGTCTTCTATATTCGTTCATATACGACACTCAGTCATTGACAGTTGAATATAGCTCACTCTTTTTTTTTCACCGCCGTCTTAAACAGTATGGTCGTATAATCGATATTCTTCTTCTGAACAACGGGGTTCAATTAAATGTTTAGGTCGTATAATCGATATTATTCTTCTGAACAACTGGGTTCAATTAAATGTTTAAGAGTGGACATTGGTTTTTAGGTTTGTCAACTTCTTATTTACCAGCCATTTGTTTGATTTTTTTTCTGTTTTGATGACATAAATAAAATTCAAGACAGTAAATTTTCTGTTTTGTTTGATTATGTATTATTATCAATATTATGGATAAGATTTAGAACCAACTTGGCAATTGTATTAACCTAATTAATCAAAAGAACGGTGTACTGCAAATCCATTAGTCTATGTTGTTGTTAAGTGTACGATCTTTCTTTTTTAGAATGGGTTGAATAATGTACTCTTTAAGCTTGTTTTTTTATATGAATCTTAGTACCGTACCTTTGATTTTAATTATACAGTATCGGGAAAAAATAAAAGAAAAAGGTTGTCAGTTACCACTATACAAAAATCAAGAAATTTGTAGAAATTAAAATAGATATAGAGAGCCAGAGGATTATGATCAGTTAAACCTTTCAAGTGTTTAACGGACCAATAGCCTCACATGCAAGTTGTTATTAAAATTAAAAGATTTCATTTATGTATAATTCAATAACTCATAAGGTGAGATGTGATGCTGAAATGGGTAATAATTATACTTTTTTAAACTTTTACATATGTACGTTGAAATCAATTTTTTGTTTTACAGTGATTTCTACTTGGTTTTTTCAAGGCCACTCTTCATTGGAATTGTTAAGAAAAGACTAATGATCACAGCCTGCAACATAATTGCGGAAGTATCTCAAGCTCAAGATGTAGCACCAAACCTTGATGACAAGCTTTATTATTAAAGTGAAGGATAAAGAGGAGAAAGTTACATTTGACTTGTAATGGCCTCCCCCGATTTGGGTTTTGTTAGGTACGTGTTTGTTTTTTTTCAATTGAAACCTTAGTTTTATTTCAATTTGATATTGTGGGTTCAGTAGATTAAGTATTTAAGTATGTTACTTAGTTTTAAATTGTTAATCTAATCAAAATCATCCAAATGAAACACTAGAATTTTTATGGATTGCAATGACTTTTGGATATCAATTAGGTTAGAGAAATTCATAAATTTGTGTGGGGTTCGTTTAGTTCAGAGTTTGTAGTTCCTTCTAGCTAAATTTAGATGCGCCACCGAATTGTGTGAATTTGAGGTCAACTGAAACTATGGGCATTAATGTTATGTAGTTCTTATGCAGAAATGGTATTTTTAGTGAAATGAATAGTTAGAGGCTGATAAATAGATTGAGATGCATACTCTGTACAGTTAGGGTTGTTTTTTTGTAGCCGTGGATGGTCTCAGGTGAAACTTTTATACATAATAATTTTCAATTGGCTACGACTTAAGTGTGTACTATGAGTTTTGGGTAGATATAATAAATTTAAAAATGGAATTATTGAATTTACCGTCGACAGCCACACGGAGGAAAGATCATCACTCATTACATAATTAAACTTTAGTTGCATTCTTGAAATGGGTGAAGAGCTTTTCTGCAATTAGTTCAGTTTATTTTTATTATTTGATATCTGAGAATGGATTATAAATATACTGAATCTGCTTATTTGGATATCACTTATGGCAGCAGGGAGATACTGGAAAAAGGGTTTGTAAGGCACAATGCACTAATATTGAAAGATTGACAAACTCTCTCATGATGGACGGTCGTAACAGTGATAATGAGCTTATGGTAGTTCGCATTATCAAGCGTGCAATGGACTACATTCATTTGTTGGCTGATGCCAACCTAATTTAAATCATTATTGATGCAACTATCAACAGGTATCTGCAAAACTCTAACCAAATTTTTCTTTGTTATATTATATGTGAAAAAGTCTCTTTATGCTTATCTTATATTGGCCATGTTTCTTTAGAATGCTTTTTATTGTGAGTTTTTTTAGTTCACAAGCAAAAACTGAACTGTTTCGTACTTCATTTCAGGGGAAATATGAAAAATCGAGTGAATGCGATTCCCAAAGACTATCGATGGTGATTTGAAGTCCAGGGAAGTTCCCATAAGTTTTGGATTGGATACATCCTGCAAGGTGATCAATCATTCGTCACTCATTTAATTGTTGTTTTTATGTCGTATCTGTTGTTTCTTATATTGAAATCAATATAGTCAATCTCGGCCGAGATGGACGAGATACCTCCGATAATATCGGTTTCGGTGTTTATCCGATATGTCGATATTTGTCGATATTTCACAGATATTCACCGAAATATAGAGTCGTACCAGTGTCTCGGTCCCGACCGATATTCACCGAAATCCGATATTGACTACCTTGATTGAAATCAAATATTTGCCACCAACTTCTCCATAAAAAGTAAGAGTAGGCGACACTTAAAGGAGGCACTTGGATTTTATGTGGAGGGGAAAAGCTATATCTGATAAGCTACTTGGGAGTAATTGAGAATTACATCTGATAGTGAAGTTTCAATTTAAGTCTTAGCGGGTTTACAACTTCACAAGCAATATAGAAAGTTACAATTGTATATTTACCAGTGAATGAAATTAGTTCTCATAATTTTCCATGTAATCCCCCAATAGATGAGGTTTTAAGCCTCAGGGGTATTAACAGTTGATCGTAATTGGTGTTGAATTCAGTTTAACCGGCCTGAGTTAGGAGTTGAGTTTGTTATGGTACGGTGTTCGGTAACTTTTATTTATGTATTATATATTCTTATTATATTTTTAACATTTTGACTGAGGCAAATTCTGGGTTTTGGGTTGTCTTTTACAGAATATTGATTGCATGTTTCAAATACGTTTGAAAATATGCCTAAGGTACTTAGAAGGGAAAATATTGTTGTTGGTAGATTGGCTAAGAAATTAAATAATCCTAAGTTGAATAACCAATCCAAAGATAGGACAACTGGAGGTTATAAGAGCATTATCCCAAGTGCAAAGCTGGAGACATCAGACGTTGCATCCCAAATATCGGCATCAATTTATCCTATAAAAAATAAAGAAAGCATAGTGTCTATCATTTCAAGTCTGGGTCAGAAAGCATATTGTCTCTTTTTGAGTTTTACCCCCTTTAGTATCGTTTTTCTTTTCCTTCTGTATGTAGTTGATGTTTATTTTTGCATGTTTCTATAGAACGGCAAAACAGTTCCAAAGGGTATGAATCATATAATTATAGAATGTGGCAGCAAGTTTTGTAACTTAAGATTTTGATGTAGAATAAAGGAAATGACATTTCGTGAGTGTTAGAATACTGATATTGGCAATATCATGAACTACTTACCGATTTTATTGGTATAATTTTTCAAAATTATTTTTTTTAAAAGGATTTTTTATAATCTGCAACATTTTAAATAATATGTAATTTATTAATTTGGTTCCAATTGTTAATTTACTAAATTGTTTTCATTATATACTTGAGTTGTTAATTGGGACCCTTTCTGGGACGGGTGCGAAGCCTCGCCTCACCATAGGGGGGTCAATCCTAATCGTGCTCGATGCGTAGCACATGTTAATTACTATTTAATTTTAATATTGCTTAGTTATAATTATCGGTTATCTAATAAAGTTTAATGTATTAGCTTTTTTTAATTATTAAGCGGTTGGATACTAATTAAAAAGCTAGATAAGGAATACCTTGCTGACCGAAGTATACTGGCACCAAAAAATGAATGTGTTAACAATATAAATGCACGTCTTATAAAGAAAAAGTATAAACCATTTATATTGGACATGGGCTAAACAGTGTAAACTAGATATAAGACCTTCTTGATTTTGGTACCAACATGATTTAAAAGACTATGATAAGAACCTATCACATACCCATTGCCGATGGGCAGCATGGGTACCAATCTAGTATTGTTTATAATATAAGAAAGATCAAGCTCGGGTTTCTTGTAGACGTGTGTGGACAAAATTGCTTGCTAAGCTTTTTATTGTTAGTACAGTATATGTCTTATGTGAAGTATTGCTTTCGTAGTAATTCAATGACAAGATTATTGTTATTACCTATGTAAAAAAGTAAGGCCGGCCTTGAAATTTTGATGTCCATGAAGAGAAAATAAAATTTTGCTTCGTAAGTATCATCAATCTTGTTTTTGGCTTTGCCAGTTCTAAAACGAGTATGACTTTTCCAAATCTGGGCACTAATTATCCTCCATAAAATAGAAATGAGAGGACGAGCAAGTCTTGTTGTCACAAGAACCAGTGCTACCAGATCCAGATGTGTAGTTTTCACATAAGGTTCTGCAAGCAGTTAGCGACAATAGCTAGTTTTACTTCCAAACAGAAGTTACACATTGTGAGTGAGGTATCGGTGTTAATACAATCTAGCAACTAGGTTTACTTCCAATATTGTGTCTCCATAAACCACTACGGCATTGCCATGATTCAAAAGCATAAACCACTACGGCTCTTACCAGATTTGGACGATCTAGATGATGGGAGGGGTCTCGCCATAGATGAAGAAGACTTGCTTGTGACGGCTAAGGTGGATTTCGAGTTGGCTCATCAGCGGCAAAGTGTGATGTTAAGACAAAAATCTAGAATTAGATACCTTAGAGATGGAGATCGCAACTCAAGATTTTTTCATCGAGTAGTGAAGGGTCATAGAGCTTCAAACAACATCTTCAACCATTGTATTAATGGTCGATGGACCGGAAACAAAGAAGAAATTAAGTTGGGCATTGCAAATTATTTTGAGTCCTCGTTTAAGGAGACATCAAACAATCGTCCAAGAATCAAAAATATGTGTCTTAAGAAGATTGATGAGGAGTCTCGTTTTTGGTTGGAGAGGTTTTTTCGTGAAGAGGAAGTGAGAAACGCAATTAAAAGCTTGGGAATAGACCGTGCTCCGGGTCCGGATGGTTATCCTATTAAGTTTTTTATTGTTTGTTGGGATTTTATTAAAGAAGATTTGATGAAGGTTTTTAAGGAATTTCCATGACCACAATGTTCTTCACTCGTCTTTAAAAAACAATTTTATTGCTCTTATTCCAAAAAAGGTGAACATAGAGGAAGTTAAAGATTTTCGGCCTATTAGCCTTATTGGGAGTGTGTACAAAATCATCTCCAAGGTATTGGCGGAACGTCTAAAGGTATATCTTCATTCTCTAATTTCTTCGTCCCAATCTAGTTTTATTAAAGGTAGACAAATCCTTGATGGTGTGTTGATAGCAAATGAATGTGTGGATTCTAGACTCCGTCAAAAATTTCCGGGTTTGGTTTGCAAGCTCGATTTTGAGAAGGCTTTTGATAACGTGAATTGGAACTTTTTAAATGAAGTCTTATATAAAATGGGGTTTGGTGGTGTTTGGAGGGCATGGATTAGAAATTGTTTAACATTCTCTAAATTTTCGGTTCTCGTTAATGGTTCGGCCCATGGTTTTTTTGGAAGTGAAAAGGAACTTCGTCAAGGAGACCCACTTTCTCCCTTTCTCTTTACAATTATGGGTGAAGTCTTAAGTTGTATGTTGAGTAAAGTTCAATAATTTGGTCACATTTCGGGGTTCTCGGTAAAGGAAGGAGGAAAAAAAATAAATCATTTGTAATTTGCCGACGATACAATTGTCTTTCTTGATGTAAAGGAGGAACAAGTTACTACCCTTCGTTAACTTCTCCTTTGTTTTGAGTTAACTTCGGGCTTGAAGATTAATTTCTCCAAGAGTAGTTTGTATGGAGTCGCGGTGGAAGAGGGTCTTGAAAACTATGCAAACATGTTGGGATGCAAATATGGAAGCTTTCCTAGTATATACCTTGGTCTTCCGTTGGGAGGCAAAGTAGGAGGGTTACAAAAATGGGAGAAAATGCTTGATACTTGTGCGAAAAGGATTACTTCTTGGAACGGAAAATCAATAGAAAAAGGAGGTAAGTTAACTCTCATTAAAAGCATTTTAGCGAGTTTACCAATTTACTATCTCTCCCTTTTTCTTGCTCCTTGCGCCATAACTAAGAAAATTGATAAAATAGTGAGGAATTTCTTATGGGATGATGATCAAAATATTAAAAGAATTCACAATATTAGTTGGAATATGGTGACAAAACCGAAGGAAAAGGGAGGGCTTGGTATTAGAAGAACTAAAAGAGTGAATTCGGCTTTGCTAAAAAAATGGTGGTGGCGCTTTGGCTTAGAGAAAGATGTGTTGTGGAGGAAGATAATAGTCGAGAAATTTGGTGAATCTCTTACCTGTTGGGAAACACTCCAACCTAAAGGTTCAAAAGGAGGTAGGCTTTGGTATAACATTTATAAAGAGCTCGAAGATTTCAACAAACATATTAAATTCAAGGTTGGCGCGGGGAAGAAAACTAGATTTTGGGAAGATGTTTGGATTGGTGATGGAAGATTATGTGACATATTTCCTTCGGCCTATGAAGTCTCAAGGACCAAGGAGCTTTTGGTAGCCCGTATGTTCGATGTAGTAGATGATGATATAAGGTGGAAGTTTATGGCTAGACAAAGATACCCGCAAACTATCTCAAATGAAGTAGCAAGTATATCAAATCTTCTTTTTTTTTTCTCTTTTCAAGAAGGTGTTTCGGATTGCCGAATTTGGGATGGAAATGATAATAGTCAATATACGGTTAAAGATGGTATTAAGAACGAAGAGGAACAAGATGTGTCAATTTTTACAACCGATGTTGTTTGGAACGGCAATTATCCTTGCAAAATTAATTTCTTTCTTTGACTTCTCTCTCATGATAGGGGAATGACAAAAGATAAGCTCCTAAGAAGGGGCATGAAGGTATCTAGCCTTTTTTGTTTTTGTGGTGAAAACGATGAGACTAGCGTGCATCTTTTCTATGATTGTTGGAGGATCCGAAGGATATGGGACTACTTTAAGGAAGGGCTTATGAGTAATTGGATTTATAACTCCAATGTTACTACAAACGTAAAATATTGAAAATTCAATTGGGGAGATGATCGTCTTAGTCGAATTTGGAATAACATTCCGGTAGCAATTTGGTGGTGTATTTGGAAGGAGCGCAATGCAAGAGTCTTCGAAAACAAAAGGAAAGGATTAGAAAATATCATTAGAAATGTTAAATTACAAGCTTTCTTTTGGGCCGAATCGAACATAAAATTATTGGGTCTAATCGCAAATATGGTTATAGCTCTTTGGGACTCATTATTTCGGCCCCTTTGATTTTGTGTGCTCTCTTTTTATTTTGTGTTTTCTTTTCTTGTCTTTTCTTGTTTTCCTTGAGTTGAGGTACCCCCTTAAGTACCTCTTCTTTTCAATGAATTTCTTCTTTGTCCGGTCAAAAAAAAACAACAAAATACCCAGTTTTTACACATATCAAGCATACTATAATATTAATATAGCTCATTCTCTCTCCGTAAATAGTTTTTTCTCTCTCCCCAAATTTTTATCCTTCTTATCATCTTTTCAAATTCAGCCTCTATGGATGAGTAAATTTTCTAGGATAAATCTGGGCCTATTAAGGGATTATGAGTAGACGATAAAAATATTGTAACACAGATAAAACTATATAATTGGAGAGCAGTGTTATTTAAGATCCTTTCTTTGAGCTTTGTGCATGGGTTTACTTTGGGCTTTGGGCAGGGGTTTTCTTTTCCTTATTCTGTAATTTTTTGTGGTTTCCTTTTCTTTGTAATTTATGTTCTCTTTAACGGTGTATTGAGGATTTTAAGCTTGGTAGGTTTTGGGGTCATTGTTAAATGCGCTTTTTTGATATCGATTTTATTGTATATATAGGTCAGTGGGTCTGAGTTTTAGATAACTCAAACCAACCATAATTAGTCGGTGGAAGAAAGTTTGGATTAACCAATTTTTTTTTTGTAGGTATTTAATTAAAATTAGGATTAATGATAACTTATAATTTTTTACTTAATCCTAAAGTCTAGGAATATTATTTTTATATTATAAGTAATGTGCTCTACCTATGTGTATATAAATACACAAGTAAAAAACCTAGAAATCACACCAAAAATTCTTCATCTCCTCTTAGGTTATATGTTTTCTCATTTACAATAATATCTAAAATATGTTATTTCTTCCCGATGTTTCAACCTCGTTAAATTCTAGTTCTCGTTTGTGTTCTTTGCAATTATTAGAATACTATTGTGTAGTTGTACAAATCGCTTCCGCGAGTTTTAGCGCAACAATATGTATCAAAAGCTCAGGTTACGTTCTTGGAATTTGGATATTTGTAGTATTACATCAGAGGTATTTTTTTAGAAATTATTTAAGGTAATTCTGATCTCAAAGTTTAGTTTTTTATCTTTATATTATTTTTTTATGAACAATGGAATACCCGAAACAACCAGAGGATACGGTGAGAACACCGAAGCCGTCAAATAAAGATAAAGAAACAATAAAAGAAATACTTCACTCTCATATATCATAACTAAAGGTTGAAAAGTTCACCGGAACCAATAACTTTGGCTTATGGAAACAGACGTAATGGATGCACTTGTTCATCTTGACCTAGATGAAGCCCTAGAAGGTCGTCTAGACGAGATGACTGAAAAACAGTGGAACAAGCTTAATAAATTATTTATTCGTTCTATTTGTGGGTGCTTAGAAACGGAGGTAAAATTTAATTATCAACCCGAGACTTTTTTTAGGAACTTTGGGAAAATCTAGAAAAGGAATACTCGGTGAAGAACGTGGCGAATAGGATACATCTTAAAATAAGATTGTATCAAAATAACATGAAGAAGTGTGCAACTCTAACTGAGCACCTAGATTCGTTTAATAAACTTCTTATTAACTTGATTAACTATAACGGGACTGTTGAAGACGAGGAGCAAGCTTTATGTCTGGTGAATGCTCTTCCTGACAGGTATGAGCCCATGGTTAAAACATTAATACACGGCAAGGTGAAGATGGTGTACCAAGAAGTCACTAAAATATTACTAGCGAAGAGTTCAGAAAGATGGATCGTGAAAACCTTACAAAATAAACTGATAGAGAGATGCGCTTGTTACAAGAGGTCGCTCGACGGACAAGAAGAAGAACTATGGTAATCATGGCAAAGGTAGAGGGCGTTTAAAGTTAAGAGAACGACTGTAGAAAGATAAGTGTGTGTGGTATCATGACATTGGCCAGCTAAGGATTATACCAAGCGTAAAGAAAGAGAAAGAGGTAACAATAAAACTAAGGTGAACATTGCGAAGGCAAATGATGATTAAGATGAAGATTCGGATTTCTCATTGTCTGTGACACCATCAGCTTGCATCGTAACTGATGGTACATGGGTTCTACATTCTGGTGCCACTTATCATATATGTCTTCATCGAGGCTGGTTCTCAATCTTCGGAGTTTGATGGAGAAGTACGTATAGAGAACAATCATACATATACGGTAGTTGGGATGGTTGTGTTCGAATCAAGATGCATGATGGTATGTTCAGAGAGATGAAAGAAGTAAGGTGTGTACCTTGTGTAAAGAAGAACTTGCTTTTACTCGGAACTTTGGAAGCTAAGGTCTATAAGCTAGTAGCGTAGAATGGAATTCAAAAGGTAATAAATGGATCTATGGTAATCATGAAGGGCACACGGCATCATAACTTGCAATACTTAATTGGGAGTACGATAACTAGAGATGTATCTATTTCTGAATACACCGAGACTGCATCTAAGGATGCGGCATGCTCATCCAGGTGATAAGACGTTATATTCTTTAATTCAACAAGATTTGTTCAAGGGTATTAATGCCTGTAAATTAGAGTTCTGTGAACATTGTGTGAAGGGTAAGAATATACGAACAAGCTTTGGCACAGTAATCCACAACACTAGTGGAGTTCTTGACTATGTTCACTCAGACGTTTGGGGTCCTTCCAAGAATGCATCATTTGGGAGGAAAATATTAGTTCGTGTTATTTATTAATGATTACTCTAGGCGTGTATGAGTGTACACCATGAGGAATAAAAGTGATGTCCTAAAAGTTTTTGTGAAGTGGAAGAAAGCAACGAAGACTCAAACATGCAGAAAGATCAAGGTATTACATTCGAACAATGGTGGTGAGTATAAAAGTGATCCATTTTTGCAAGTATGTCAGGATAAGGGTATACAAAGGCACTTCACGGTGAAGAAGACACCGTAACAAAATAGGGTAGTTGAACGCATGAATCGTACTTGGCGCAAGAAGGTAAGATGTATGTTATCTAATGTCGGATTATGTAAAGCGTTTTGGGATGAGGTAGTTACATATGCGTGTTTTCTCATTAATAGGTTACCATCATCTGCATTAAAAGGAAAAACTCCAATGGAAAAGTGGTATAGTAAGTCATCTTATCACTATGACTCAATTCATATCTTTGGTTTTCTTGCTTTGTATCATGTTAGTGAAAACAAGCTTGATAGTTTTGTTATTAAAGGGATATTCATGAGTATGAAAAAATGAACTAAGGGGTCAAAATATGGAATCCAATAGAGTCGTGAATAGAGTCGTTACATTTGATGAGGCGTCTATGGTGAAATTTTGGGGTTCTAAGTATAAAACATTATTAATAAAAGTGAGCTTTTTCATCAAGTGGAAATTGATGCAACTCCACTACTTCCATCTAAGTCTGTATCTGTTACGTCGATTTTTGAAGGTGTGGCGTCTACAAGGGAAGTAACTACTGAAGTTCCAAGTGATAATGACGTTGTTAATGAAGAGCAACAAGAAGTAGTAGAAGATACAGAAGCTACGGTCACTGAAACCATAACAGCTAGAAAACCGAGAAGACAAACCAGGGAACCTGGTTGGATGAATGATTTTGTAGCTTACACATTACCAATTGTTAAAGAAGGTACTCCTAGTACCTATTTTGAAGCTGAATACAGTGTCGAGCATAAAGAATGGGAAGATAAAATGCATGATGAGATGGAGTATTTTCAAAAGAATGACACATGGGTTCTTACGAAGCTTCGAACGGTAAGAAAGCCATTGGATGTAATGGGTATATGCTAAGAAGGAAGGATATTCTTAAGAGAATCAAGTTCGCTACCAGACAAGTTTAATTGCTAAATATTATTCCCAAAGAGAAGAGATTGACTACAATGAGGTTTTTTCTCAATTTATGAAACACTCGTTGTTCGTTTCCGAAAGGTGATAAATAAGTTCGTTCCACGAGACTTGTAAAGATTTGTTTAAGACCTAATTCTTATTTAAACTAACAAATAAAAAAAAAGACGATATCAATATTAAGGATGGGACTCAGGATTCCACCATTATTCATATTCAAATGATTCATATATTAATTCTGAACAATTAACGCTTAAAAATATCGACTCTTATTCTTTGCCTAAAGTAGATTTCTAAAATATTAATTGTAAATCATAAGCATGGTGCATGAAAATCTCTAAGTCTAAGCATACACCATCAAACAAAATCACCATTAATTAATAAAAATCATAATTCATTTGAAATCAATATAAATAGTCATAAAACTAATTATAACTACCACTTAATCATGAAATATGACTTCCTCCGTTGCCCCAATGATGGGATTTAACTCATTATAGCAAACACTCTCTCAAAAGATGAATACATAGCCCAAAAAGTGTTTGAGAAGAAGAAAAGAAACAAAATGAATGAATCAACGAAATTACAACGTCTATAGGTGTTGCAGAGTACATTGTAATAGATAAAAATAAGATTCTACAGAAATCGGCGGTCTTCCACTGCTGTAGAATAGACCACGGTTTATGCGACTGTCTTTTTATGTATTTGTTCTTCGTGTTCTTCCTGTCTGCTGCAACTCAGATTCAAACTAGTTTTTCTTCTCTTTCTTCGATCCTGACCTCTTCCCAACATGTCTGTGATGCTCTTCTTGCCTCTTATTAACACCCAACAATCTCCTCATATCTTGAAAGAATCTTTTCAATCAATGGAAATAACTCGTGGGAATTATTTTCTTCCTCGCGCGTTGATATTAAACTCAAGAATAGTTTTTCTTCACGTTTGCTTCCTTATTTGTTCTAACAGCATTGAAACAAAATCATGTATTTAAAGAAAGAGATGTCCCATGATTCGATTTGAGTTTTCTTCTCCCTATTTTATAACCGAGAATATTTTTTCTCCTTTTCTAACGCAACCACTCTTATTTACATAATATATTTGTGTCCAAATCATGTTCGAGATCTTACTAATAAGGTAAGAGTATAATCTTGCCTTAATCACAAATTCCCTAGAGTCATGTTAATTGATTCTTTACAGATCGAGATAGAAAAATTCTCTCCAAATTTATTTTGAATTTGAGAAAAAGGTGGGTGCCTTTATCAATTTTCTTGGGTTCCCTTATCCAAAACGAGGGTGCCTTTAACACTTTTTATGCCAATTTTTCCATAAAAGTTTATTCTTCAAAAATACCTACAAACACATAAAATAACACTATAAGTACAATAGACTAACAATGTTAATATGAGCTCAAATAAGACGCATAATGTGTCCATTACTCGTCAATTCGAATTTTGTTGAACTTGGTAGCACAATTGGATTTAGATCTGGTTCAGTTAGATATCAATATGGCGTTCTTGCATGGTGATCTATAAGAAAAGATATATATGAATCATTCGCGTGGATTCAAGGTTGATGTAAAAGAAAATTGTGTATGTAAGCAGAAAAGATCGTTGTATGGGCTGAAGCAGTCTCCAAGATAGTGGTACAAGCGATTTGATCGGTTTATGATTTTCCAACCATACACAAAATTTCACTATGAATATTGTGTATACTTCAAGAATCTACGTGATGGGTCTTTTATGTATTTTCTCTAGTTTGTATATCATATGTTGATAACATCTAATAACAAGAAGGGGATTGAGAATTTGAAGCTCAAATTGTCAACTGAGTTTGAGATGAAAGATCTGAGATAAGCTAAGAAGATTATTAGTATGGAGATTCATCGTGATAAAGATAAGGGTAAATTTTGCTTGTCTCAGAAGGCATATTTGAAGAAACTATTATAGAAATTTGGTGTTTGCGAAGGAACTAAAATCTATAAGTACTTCTCTTGCACCTTACTTTAAGTTGAATTCTGATATGTCCCATAATACTGAAGAAGAACGTGAGTATATGGCCCAAATATCATATTCTATTGTTGTTGGAAGATTGATGTATGCAATGGTATTTACTAGGATTGACATTTTACATGTAGTAAGTATGATCATGCGTTATATGCATAATCCTGGTAAGGGATGTGGAATGGATTTTGAGGTACCTTTATGGTACAGTTGATGTTGACTTGGAGTTTGTGAAGGAAGATGTGAACAACCAGATGTGTGTTGGTTAAGTAGATTCTGACTATGTTGGTGATATAGAGAAGAGGCGTTCAACTACAAGGTATGTATTAACCATGGATGGAGCACCAGAAAGTAAGAGCTCGATTTTTCAGTTTAATTTGGCTCACGCAACTCCTAAAACATAGTATATTGTTGTGACATAGGCCTTTAAAGAGGCTATTTATATGGTTACAAGGTTTGTTAGATGACTTAGTTTGGGAAGTAAAAAAAGTCTTTTTGACATCTCTTGATCTGCAAAGAATTCTCGACGTGAAAACACAGAAACAAAGGGTTGATATTTGAATAGGAAAAAAGAATGGATCTGCAGGGTCTCAAATGTATTGGCTTATTCGGAAAAAAAAAAAAAAACTTTGTTCTTTGGAGGATTTATCTCGTGTCGGGTGGTACGAGATCAACTTTATGTGCATTGTGATAGTTTGGGTGCCATCTATTTGGATAAAAATAAAATGTATCATGTTAACCAAATATATAGATGTTTGATTTCACTTTGCCAAAGAATTTCTTGAAGAAGAAGACATTCTCCTTGTGAAAATTGACACCATAGACAATCTAACTGATATGTTGACAAAAGTAGCATCTGAGGTTAATTTTTCCTCATTACACGAAATTGATCCACGTTCTTCATATTTGGTGAGATGCAATTTTTTGGGTAGAGGCTCTTGGGAACCTAGTGGAGGCCTTCTAACAAGGACATTAAATGAATTACGGTCTGTTTGATTCCTTGCAGAGGATATGTAGGCAGCCTTTGGTGCAATCGGAGTTAGACGAATGAGGTAATTTTATCATTGATCGTCTCATGCATAAATGCATAGTCAAAGATGGATAATATTATTGGATATATAGGTCAATGGGACTGAGTTTTAGATAACTCAAACCAACCATAATTATTGGGTGGAAGAAAGTTGGAATGAACCCAATTTTTTGTTCGGCCATTAATTAGGATTAAGATTAAGATTTTTTGATAACTCTTAATTATTTACTTGATATCAAAGTCTAGGAACTTTATATCTACGTTAAGGAAGTCTTATTATAGTAGGATAAGTAATGTGCGATAACTATGTGTATATAAATAGCCAAGTAGAGAACCTATAAATCACATCAAAATTATGCTTCTACTCTTTCTGGGTTTTATATGTTTTTTACAATAATATATAAAATCTCTTATTTCTTCTCGAGGATGCAACCTCATTAAATTCTTGTTCTCGTTTGTGTTATTTGTAATTATATATTATAATATTATTGTATAGTTGTGCAAATCACTTCCCCGGGTTTTAGCGCAACAAATTTTGTATGTATGGTTAATGTAGATTTATTCTCCTTTTTTTGTCTTTCTTGATCTAGAGTATATCTCTCTTATTAATTTTTCTTTGTCTGGGTTTTCATAATGATTTTCTTTCGTTTCTCTAAAATATTTGGGACTTATTTGGGGTGTTAAATGGGTCCCTCTTCTTTAAGTTTTGAAAACAATTTCTTCTGCGGTTTTGTGGTTCTCCATCTAGATTGAGCCATATTTTTTCGATTGTTCGTGTTCTCTTTGATTATAAGTTGTTTTTCATTTCCTCTAACTAGTTTTCTTTCTCAAATTTCTTGAGTCTACCTAAATTTCTTATCTCCTTTTTTTATGGATCCAAATATTAAAATTACATGTATATGTCATGATTTATTTTCTCCTTGGTTTAAGTTGTCATTGTTAGGAAAAAGAGGAGGTTTTCTTATATCTAGGGTTTGCATTATGTGTTGGTTTCGGTCTTGGATCGACTGTGTGTGTAAGGTGCAGGTACCAATTCGTTTTTGTTTTAAGTATTTTTTTTTCCTTTTCGGGTTTTAACCACTTTGTCTACACTTGGGCCAACCCATTTTCATCTTTTTCTCTTCTGTTTCTGCATTCAATTTTGATTTATCATGTCCTAGCTCTTATCGTGATAGCTCTATTAAGAAATTGGTAAATTTGAATTTACTGGAAAAAATCATATGTGTTGCAGGCAAAACAGAAAATTTCTACCTTTGTGCTATTTGAGTACTAAGTACCCCAGATCTATCCTTTTCACATTATGTCTCTACAATTTCTTTCGCTGGTTTATTATGTAGCTTCTGTTTTAGCTAAACTTATAATCCAACTAGTTTACTTTTTGTATTCTACTCAAGTTTATTTTTCTCAATTACTTATGAAAATGAAAGCTCATGTGAAACAACTTGATGTTGAATTCACTGTTGGAAATTTATTATCTTGGTTTGATTTTATGAACCGGACCGTAATATTGTATTTATTATGATATACAACTTTCACCCTAAATATCTTCGATTTAGAAGAAGAATAAAACGTCTTTCTCAATCACTAAAAAGATATGTTTATCCTGTATAATCTCTCGTGACATTTCTATCAACCTTGATAGAAAGATTCAGGACCATATCTTAATAGTTTTATCACGACCAGAGATGATCATCTTCCACAACTTGTATGTGGAGGCATACAAACAACTTAATAGGTATCGAAAGAGAACGAAAAAATACTATATATTTGAAAGAACTATAAATTTTTCTTAGAATTTTTGTTTTTAGATATAATTTTCCTTATTTTTTTAAATAAATTTTACGTTCAAGTAGTATGCATAATAGTTTATTGATTTATATATTTAATTTTTTAGACAAACGAATTAATCCATGTGATAAGATTTAACATTCATAAAAAGAATAAAAAAATATATTATGATTCAAAATAACTCTATAATTGTAACTTTATAACTAGTAAATCCTTTAAATTATTTAACTGTGATACATATACATAGATTAATAAATTAGGCCATTAATTTTATGACATTAGGATATTTAAACGGGGTTTTGAATCCTTTGTCCTAAATACACAATTTGGGATCATTTTTTTTTGTTTTTGTAAATCAAAAAACTAGGACATAACAAACTTGGGGTAAGTCCTCCCCATTACATTATTATTCAGACACTTATTCATGTCATGGGGTAGATTATAATACTAAGCCCCTAACAATTTGGGATTATTAATTGGCCGACTTTTTAGGAGGTTTTCTATATGATAAGAAAATGTAATCATGTTTGTCATACTTTTTGTGCAAAAAAATTAAGTTGATTTTTTCGATTTTACAATCTTATTAAACTGATATTAAATTGAAGATAATCGATGAAATTGATCATAATTTTTTATCAAATATGATCATACAAACAAATTAACGGTTTAAACTTTTTCAAAATATTCATTAAATTTATCGGATTCAATCAATCAGGAAATTGTAGAGAGAATTTTTTTCTACTTGTGCAAGGAAGAAAAACCAGAAAAAAACAGTCACGATCTGTCTATCCAAAACCGTAGCCTATTTCTTTCTCCAACAACACCAGAAAAACATTGTTAATAAAACGGCTGACTATAAGACTGAAATCTAACATAAATAATATTTATTTTTTCGATCAGTCCATCACCACTCACGGTCATCTCGTATATTATTGGAGACTTGAAAAAAATCAAAAGATCAAGTACAGAATGAATCATGATTTTCATATCTACATAAATGATAATCTACTAAAATTTTCTTTGTTGACATCCCAAATATCTTAGAAAAGAATATTGGCCACTGTGACCAACATCTAGGCTTCATGGTCGAAATTTTGCTATTGTCACAGGAATCTGCATATTTGTTTTCCAAAAAAAAAGATAGGAATCTGCATATTAACCCAAAGAAGCAATGGTTTGTAGAACCAATTTATTGTATATATATTTTTGTCAAAAAATAATAATTATTAGGCATGTAACAAATTAAATGTGGGTGCATTGTTAAAATTGCATGTCATCCCTGGGGGAAAAGACTGCACACAGAGAAAACACGGTTTCAAGCGAAAAAGGATTATCATCCTTTCACCGTGCATAAGTGTTTGCTAGATAACAGCACGTGTTATGTGTTTAACCAATCGACTCGGGTTAAAATATGTCGGGGTAAAGTCTTCAAATGGGGCTAGAAATGATGTTTTTAAATTCGGAGGGCACAGTGCGTTGGGCTTTGTAATGGGGCGCAGTCAAAAAAATCGTTTACCTCCCTCCCAGCTATATATACAACTGGTTGTGATGAATAGAAATAATCGTTTAGTCCAAATTAATGAGTTTTAGACAGTTTAGTTCATCCGCCTCAAATCTAGTACTAGTAGTTCAAAATTCCATATTTTAATAACATATTTCTTTAACTAGTCTAGGTTATTCCTATTTCCCCCGCTGCCCATTACTTAAGAGATAAATTATAGTAGGTACGTCAACATGACCCCACGGTCTCTGCTACCTGGTTAGTTCTTTTCTAAACGATTTAGTCCAAAATGAATTATTTTGATGATAAAAATAACCCTCATATATAAACATGGAGTATTAAATTGTTTCTATTTATTTCTTCAATCTTTTCTGACGACTGATTTCTGAAACGAAGAAAAGGGAATTTTTAGGTTTTGGTTATTCGATTCAGCTTCATTAGTTGTTGAAAAAACTATAATATCTACAGTTCTTTAATTCTATGAAAATCTCCACCTTTATTCTCTATTTTATCGATTCCTTCTTCATTTTTTGTTTGTAGATTCCATCAACGTACAAAAAACAAAGAAAGAAAAAGGAACTTAAACAGATACTTTCTAACGTCTTTGTTCCACGGATACTCCACTTGCAAGGTCTAGAGATGATTATGATTATCTTCTAAAACTTCTCTACATCGGTAATAGCGGTAAGAAATCACAAATTTTCCAAATTTTTTTATTATTTTTTTTAGATTTTTATTTGTTGGAATGTTAGTCAAATTGGTTGGTGAAATTAACATAATTAAGTTATGAGAGATCTAATTGGCAGTTATTTGATTCATCTGATGTTAAGCAAACGAGGTTATTGAATTTGGAGAATTTGACATTTTTCACCCTAATATTATTTTCATTTCGTGTAGGAATAATAAGTTTTAAAAATAGTCAGTTACGACAAAAATAATTTCAAATCAATTTACAGCCTAACAATCTCGGAAAGGATCCTATTTACAGTATACATTTAGTGATTTGGATTGTATGATCTAAGACTATAGTCCGGCTTTATTGAGTGTGAAGAGGTAACTATAAACAACTTATTGACCTTATAAATATCACATTTAGTTCATTGTCGAATGCAGTACACCAATTCCCTAAACGTGAAAGTTTCCTATTTCAATTTTATGTACTTCATTTTTGTCCTCTCAACTTACAATCCACCATTCTCTCTTCTATGACAATTAAAGGAGATGGTTTTGGTTTTTTTGAATTAGTCGGATATTGTCCAGGTGTTGTGCATTCATAGTCTCTAGAAACTACACTTTATGTGTTTTAACTATAACTATTCATTTGTTTTCTCTATTAACCATGCGGACTTTCCTTGATGCTTATTCAAATGGGGATGGGAATATTAATCCAAATGAATGGAAAGACTTTATGGTAAAAAAATCCATTTCAAATAATGAATATATCTCTTCCATATTTAAAAGTGAGTCAAAATTATAATTTTTAATATTCTCGACGTCATTTGGTACATTTTTCAGTGATTTGGTGTTTTGGAATTCGGTGTCAAGCTTTTTTCTGATTTACATTTTATAGGGACATAACCTTGACATTTCCCAGCTTTGTGTTGAACTCTGAAGTCGAAGATTTAGATATGGGAACGTAGCCTAGGCACATAAAATCATGTTATATATCACACAGATATCTCGAGTAGAAATGACAAATGTTCGTAGATGGTGAAGTTTATATCGCTAATCAAATAATTTGTTTTTATAGCCAGTGACAACTTTTTGTTCTTGACGTATGATGCTTTGATATAGGAGACGCATATCTTCTCCAAGACTGTAATAGACTCAATCTTAACTTTAAGGACTCATATATAAGCTCAAAAGGGTAGAATGTCAAGGTTTACGGAGGTTGATGGTTCAAATCTATTTAAGTTTCCATGTTATGTTTAGGTGTGTACATATCGGTGCGCTATTGTATTTCTCATGAAAATATATCTGTTTGTGGGTATGAATAATTGATTTATTCCATGTTTTGTAGTTGTGTACATGTCGGTGCACCATTGTATTTTCCACCAAAAATGGGTCGTGTGTGGCCATGAATGATTGATTTGTTTCATGTTTTGTAAGTGTATACATATTAGTGCACCAGTGTGTTTTTCATGAAAAGTAGGTATGTGTGGTTATGAATGATCGATTTTATACATGTTTTGTAGGTGTGTACATACTGATGCACCAACATTATTTTTCATGAAAATGTAGGTAAGCGTGGGTGTGAATAACATATATGTTTTAGGTGTGTACAAAACTGCTACACCAGTGTATGTGTCATTAAAAAATACGTATGTGTGCGATTATGAATGATCGATTTTATACATGTTTTATAGGTGTGTACATATTGGTGCACCA
>JAJJMC010010692.1:0-30488 GCA_023531435.1 Papaver californicum | reverse complement strand
GGTGTTCTTGGTGTTACGGTTGGGTTCGACATGAAACCCAACCGTAAGTTTCTCTGAACAACAAAAAATCAATCTTTCAAATCGTGATATCATCAAATTAGTAAGTGTAATTTAGTTTTATCCGGATTGTCATCACTACTACTTTCTACACATTTATTAGTATTCTTCATCACGAAATTGGAAGTTTAATCTGCGATAAAATTTTGATTCGATGGAGAATTTGATTAAAATGGAGAAGGAGAAGATATGGAGGAGATGGAAAGATTTTAATTAAAGGACAAATTTGTCTTTTTTTTATTGGATAAAGGGTAAAATACGCCTAGGACATCCCTTAACGGAAAATTGGGTCACCTCGCCTCATAGAGGAGCTCCTCTATTGATATTGGAGCCCCTATATCTCCCTTCTATCAAAATCGACCTAGTTTTTTTTAGTATAGCAAAAATATATTGACAATTGATAATGTCTAAACCAACTTAGTTTTTTTCAGTACAGCCAATATATATTAACAGTCGGTGATAATGTCAAAATCAAAATCAACCCTTTTTCCTTTCAGTGCAGGCAATATGCACTGATAGTTGATAATGTTAAAATCGACATAATTTTTTTAGGCCGAGGGTTATAACCCCACTAGTCTATACCTTTTATCATTAAAAATAAAATGAAATAAAAACTACGTTTAAATAAATCTCTCTAAACTACTCTTTATATTAATTTAACCCAACAAAAATAAAAATCAACCGACTCTTAAATTACCCTTTACATTAATTCAACCCAATAAAAAAAATCAACCTCACATTTAAACTTTATTCTCTCTCATCACCAACACTACCAACACCAACTCGACACCACCAGCCAACAACAACCACCATCATCCAGCAACACCACCACTACCATCCACCAACTAACAGCAGCACCAACCACCACCACCAACCAGCACCGTCATCACCCACCACCACCATCAACGAGCACACCACTAACAACCAGCAGGTACACTACCAAAGAGCATCACCACCAACCACCACCACCAGAAACGAAAACCAGAACCACCACCACCAACAACCAACACCAATTTCAGCACCAACATCAACGAGCACCACTAACAACCACCAGGTCCACCACCAACGAGCACCACCACCAGCAACAACGAAAACCAGAACCAACACCAACCACCACCACCACAACGAAAATTGACATTTCACCAACACAACTTATTCCAGATGAAAAAAAATGATGAAACCAAAAAAAAAATCATCATCTATTTGATTCCACCTTATTCCAGATGAAAAAAAATGATGACACCAAAAAAAGTTTCATCATCTATTTGGTTCCACCTTATTCCAGACGAAAAAAAATGATGAAACCAAAAAAAGTTTCACCGTTTAGTTGGTTCCACCTTATTCCAGATGGAAAAAAAATGATGAAACCAAAAAAAGTTTCATCATTTATTTGGTTTCACCTTATTCCAGATGAAAAAAAAATGATGAAACCAAAAAAAGTTTCATCATTTTTTTGGTTCTGACATTTCACCAACACAAAAATTGGTTTCATCATTTTTCTGACGTTTCACCAACAAAAAACCCTAATTTCGACAATGATGATGTATCATTATATTTTGATGATGATTTTAGACGATGATAATCTGGAGGTGTTGGTGATATTTGTAGAGGATAGAAGGAGGAAGAAGAGGTGTTGTTGGTGGTGGATCAGGACATGTAGTGATGGAGGAGAAAAAATAACGAGGAGGAAGCGATGGGGAAGGAATAGGTGTTGTTGGTGGTGGATCTGGACATAGAAAGAGAAGGAGGTACTGGTGGTATTGGTGGAGGAGACGGAGGTGTTGTTAGTGGTAGATATGGTGACAAAATTTCTTATTGGTGAACATAAAAGAAAAATAATAAAAAAAAGAGGTGTTGGTGAAGGAGACGAAGGTGTTGTTGTGGCGGAGGAGCTACTGTTGTTGCTGGTGATGGTGGCGGAGGAGGTACTGTTGCTGCTGGTGATGGTGGTGGGGAGGAGAAGAAGAAGTAGAAGAAGGAAAAAAAGAAGAAGAAATGAGAAAGAAGAGAAAGAAAGGGTAAGGATACCATTTAAAAAAATGATAAAAATTAAATTTAATCAATATTAAAGAAAATAGGGTTTTTATGTCATTTTTAATTAAAATAGTTTTTGTTTATAAAAGATAATATGGGAGGAGTTTTTGTATGAGAAGTTTGGTCACCTAAGTTTTTTATACCAAGTTATATTTTTTTTCAGTGTATTTTTTTTTTACGCAAAAAGAACTTTAATTAAGAGGAAACATTACAATTGTCTTTCAGTAGGTTCGAGATAACAAAATCTGGTAGAGACATCCACTCAGAATTAATGTTTTCTATTCGAGCTTTGTTTGCAATAGAGTCCGCTACCGAATTCGTAACTCTATTAGCGAAACAAAGTGACCAGTTTTCCATTTCCTTAAATCTATTAATACAATCATTAAGAAGATTCAAACATTTCCAAGATATAGAGTTTGATAAACTATTAACAAAGTCTATAATGGTTTTAGCGACTCTCTCAAGGCCATTGCTTTTGTTTGCTGGGGGATATTCAATCTTTGATGTCCTGTAAAAGCTCTCAAGAAAGAGCCGTCTTCACTCCTAGCTACTGCTGCAAACCCTGAGAACATTGAATTTGGGCTATATGAGCCATCGAAATTAATCTCAATAAAATCCAAAGGGGGGGCAATCCATCTGGGGGAAGGACCCGCTGCCATTGAAGAGTGAGCATGAGCATCACTTGTATCATGTATCTGAAGACCTGTAGAAAGAGGCTCAAGATTTTCATCCTGAGTATTCAAACCTGTAGAAAGAGGCTCAAGATTCCCCTCTTCAATTCTGTGGCTGATGGCAAAATTCCTGTTGCTGATTTCAGTATATGGGATATGTACTGACAGTTTATAACTTGAATATTGAGCTAGTTTTTTTACCCTTTAAGTATAGGCGATATGTACTCACAGTCGGTGTCGGTAATATAAATATTAAGCTAGTGTTTTCAGTACTGGCAATACGTACTCGGATTTTAAGACACGAATTGGAATATAAAATGTAAATCAATAGTTCGTTTTTCGGTGGTTTTGGATTATGCAGTGGTATATTTCTATTTCACTCTTTATTTGACACTTGCATTCAAGATAATTTGATAGCCATTAATACGGAACTGATCACACAGAAATTTGATAGTCCGCAATTTCTATTTCACACTCTCCATCATTTGCTCCTTCAATCACCAAATCACATACAAAATTGATTATATAAGTTGTTAACACATAACCTTGTTATCTCTCTCTGTCGATCTCCCATCTTCTTTTCTCTCGATCTACTTCTTCACAACCTGCATTACAGTTCTCGATCTTAGTAATCAGGTTTTATATTCTGACCTAGGTAAGATCTTGATTTCTTCTTCGGTAAAAATCAAGTTTTCGTTGCCGCTGAATCTCTAACAATTAATGAGAGGAGTCGCTATTAAAATAACCTAGTGAGATCATTACAGAGAGATTTGGTTTTTTTTACAACGAAGAAAAAGAGACGTCCGTATTTTCAGTTTTGGTAAAACTCACACGTATTACGGTAAGGACAGCCCGGTCATTTGATATATTTAGGAAATTATGGACCTAGGGATAAGTTAGTTTTCCTGAAGGACCCCACTATAATATCTTATTTGAGCTTTGGACTGATAAATTTCCCTTAAACAATTGGAAATACTATCAGTAAGGGGAACCTGTCTGGATCACTGTTCCCCATCTTAAACAAGTATGAGAAAGTAACCTCAGGGTAGACTAAAATAACAATGCTGACATGAAATGAACTTCAACTGTTACGTACTTGGAGTTCACATGATGTTCAAACCACAAGATTAGTAGTAGGTACAAATAATATCAAGAAAAGCACACAGAACAGAAAATCCTGGTGTGCATTTACAACGGAGGAGGTCTTCTGGTACTACCTTCCTATATCTCCATTAAACAAGAACAAAAAAGAGTCACAGACAAATAAGAATAGCTCTCATTTTCCTTCTACTTCTTTGCTTTCTAAAAGTTTCTCACAACTTTTTCTTTTGGGCATTGAAAAACCCACACTAAATACAGACGCCTTAGGAAAAATACCAAGGTCTGACAACACTAAATCCTCAAAAACCCATAATCTGATCGGAAAGAAATAAAAACAAATACATCTTAAAAATCATCAATAAAAGGTCAAAAGCACCCATCAATACCTCTTCTCTTTCTCAAGTGAAATAGAAACTGACGAACCCGCAGAATCATCATCATTACATTGCAACCACATTCTCCGCGTCGTGCCACATCTACTCTACTCTTCCCTCTAAATGCTGCAAAAGTCTACATGTACAAAACAAAACCCTAAATTAGCAAGAGCAACTAACAAAGAATATATGGAAATTTCTTAAAGAGGAATGGCAACCTACCAGCAAACAAGCAGATTCGCATGCCACAATGACCGTTTTTATCTTGGAACCACAGTTGCAAACATTCAATCTCCATTACCACCACCGTATGAAGCACCCACTTCTGCACTGCCACTATTCCGCCCATAACCATTTGACCCACCACGCCTCGACTGAGAATGGCCTCCCCTCTCACGGTATCTTGAACCCATTCCCCGTGAAGAACCTCCTCCTCCTTCAACCGACTCACTAGGTTCATTACTGTAAGCCCTGGCTGGCTGGTACTCATAATGTGAGTTGTTCCTCCGTCTGTCAGTTTTTGAAGGTTGCTGCTGATGCTTACTGGTATCTTGCATAGCAGAGTTCCTATATCCTCCATGAGACACTTCATGACCTCCTCTGCCATTGCGACCATTGTGTTGACCATGCCTACGTGGGCCTGAAGAAAAGGGCTGTTCGGTTCGGGTATCTGCATTTTCAGGCACAACCGAGTTCTTTGGACCACCAGTTTGGGAATGAACAGCATCCTTGGATGAGTCCACATCCTTCCTTACTTTCTTAGCCTCTTGTTTACGCGGTACTCCAGTGTTGGACTGATCAGCCCGATGCTGGAGTGAGGCAGCAGCATTTGTATCTTTTTCGTTTCTCAAGGCAGGCAGGTTACCACCTTGGCCAGGAAAATCATTCTCGGAAGCCTTGTCAACCTGACTGGAAGCTCTTCGACCTCCTTGGGCTCTGTTCCCCTGTCTATTATTATTATTAGGAACAGGATGTGGCTGAGATTTGGGTTGCCAATGAGATGAAGCATGGTCACCAGCAGTTCCATGGTTTTCCACCGACATGGTTTTTCCATCTGATCGGCTCATATCATCTTTCACATTGTTCCGTTCTGAAGCATTGTGACCGAGTGATGTAGCCTTGTTCCCTTTGAACTGCTGTCGCCTTCCTCTGTTTGGACCTCCATGGTCCTTCATAGCGATAACAGGGACAGTCGGAGGTTCGCAAGGAGTATCATTCCAGTTGTCATAATCTTTTGCTTGCCCTTGCAACAATACCTCTGACTTTACAGCTTGGGGCAGTTCGATTGGTTTCTCAGCAGTCTTGCTTTGAACTAATGAGAAAGATGATGCTTCCTGTGAAGGATGAGCAACATGTGATTCTGCGATTGAACCACGTTGCCGCCATAAACCTTGTGTTTTACCGTACTTACTGTTCTCAGTCTCCCCATTCTTTGATACAGCAACCGGATCTACTTTTGAGCCATTGGAAGCACAGCTACTTTCAGGAGTTAGAGATACAGATTCTGCTTTCACACTGGTCTCACTGGATAAAACCTTGTTAACAGATGGAGATGATGGTCGTTGAGAGTTTCCCTGCTGGGACAGTTGCTTTGGAACATACCTCTCCATTTCACCCCTCTTACCTTTTTGGTGATTCTGCACTCCGCTCCCATTTGTGGCTGGAGCTTGAATTTCAACCTTAACATTATTGATAGGTTCATCAGAAACCTCATTCTTATTCAGTGAACGCACAGGTGTCCAAATAACAGCTTCATTGCCATGGGCTTTTTCTATTAGTCGATAGCCTTCCGCATTTCTGTGCGTACGCCGAGGGGCCTGAGGCTTCCAGTGGCTGTCTCCTCTACCATGTGATTCCTCAGTTGGTAGAGACCATCCATGTTCTGCAGATATGACTACATCTGGTGGATTTTCCTTTAATGATGTTGTCCGAACCAAGTTACTTTCTGAAAGAGATCCCCATACAATCTGCTTAGCAATTTCATCAGACCCTTTTGCAGCATTTCCTTCATATGGTACTGATGATGGTAAAGGTGCAGCTGATGAAGCCTCGTCCAACTTCTGCTTGTTCTTACTAGTCCTGCTATTCTTCTTCTTCTGCAGAGGTGTGGGATCATCCACAAAATTATTAGTGTTACTGGGCAAACTAGATTCACTAACTGAAGCATTTGCATCTGCAACCACATTCTGGCTCTTTATTCCCCCATTTTTCCCATTGGATACTGACTTGTCACTTGGGTTTCTATCCACTGGAATATCATTCTGCTTTCTTTTATAGCCCATTTGTTTATGCTTGACAAGTAAGGTATCATGACCTTGTGACACAGCTACCTGATTGTTAAAATTCGACTTATCAACATCCTTCTGTGGGGGAGTTGGCAATGGCAAATTGATTGTGACAGCATGATCTTGCTGATGCTCGGAGGCCATGCTCAATGGTAAAGTATTATCCAGCTTCTCAGTTGAACTATCAGCAAGAGCTCGCTTATTCAACTCTTCTAGTTTCGCAAGAGCCTTGGCTTTCTGCTCTCTTATCCGCTCTTCCTCCTCTTTTTGTAGCTTTTTTGCGCGTTGTGCTGCTATCTCTTTCATTTTAGCCCGCTGACAAGGATGTAGAAAAAAACTATCAAAACAGCCAACAGACACATAAGCTAGAAATTTTACGACCAAAATGAAGATAAAGTTACCTGCTCCTTGTAGTCAATTGAGTCAAATGCAGAGGTGGCATGCAACTCCACTGGTAGCTTGCCCTGCAGACTGGTTTCAGATTTCTTAATTACCTCCTGAGTAGCATCCTGATCTGCCCGACAGACATTAAAAGCAGCCCCAATACTATCCACTGGAACAATAACTGAGGATTCTGCAACAAGAGACTTCTGTCTCCACTCTTCACCCTCCTGAGTGTTAGACCTTCCTTTACTTCGATTATCTGGTCTACCTTGCACTGCCTGAGATCTCTTGTGTGGTTGAGACCGAGATATCACTCCATCCTCAGAAGAATTCAATCTAGTGGCAGCCGAATCAGAACTTGCCCTTGACACAGGCCGCTTATCACCGGCAGAAGCACTAATGTCATGAGTAGAAGCAAGAACAGGGTTGCTTAAAGTATTCTCGGGGAAAACAACAGCATGATTGGCTTCAACAATAGACTGATCAGCTTTAGCATTCACAACCCTAGCTGGCTTCACCTTCTCATCTCTGGTAGGATTATGTCCAGCAATACTGCGATCATCAGAAATCCGAGCTTTAAAATTTAAACCCTTGTCCATCAGATTAGGAGTTCTTTTGATTGAAGAAACTGGATTTAGGTCTTCCTTGGTAACACTTGATATTTCTGGTTTCTTCACCAACCCATCATCAACTTTCTTGACTTTGTTCGTGCTGTCTGTTGTGTTCAATCCAAGAGGGACCGCATTATTTCTTCTGAAATCAGTAGATAGAGAAGAAACATCAACAGAAACATTTTTGGAAAAATCCACTGATTCAACATTTCTGCGATCAGCCCCAGACATGTTATCTTTCATGGGTGTTCCAGGTCGGCTTCCTCTTTCAAGAGGACGTGCACTAGTTGTAACAGCGTGTTCCTGCTCCCTTTTCTCGTTACCATCATTGCCTTCCCACCCATCATGTTGCTTCAGAAGAACCTTGTAAGGTCCCTGGTGACTACTTTGAGGATGCCCAGATTCTATATGTTCCATAGAAATAGCTGTGCTTGTAGGACCAAACCCAGCGGGTCTGGCATGAAATTTTCCAGAGTCAGGATGGGTATTCTGTATCGGGTATCCACCATAAACACAGGGACCAGTTGCCATGACAGGAGCATCTCGTTCACCAGAGTTTACATGTGGAGGACCGTAATAGCCATCATAAGGCACCTGACCTGGGTAAACAACTGGCCTAACTGGCATCACAGGACGAACATAAGAATCGGGCATGTGGGGATGGTATGGCTCTCTAGTCCTTGAATCAGGCATGTGGGGACGGTATGGCTCTCCACTCCTTGAATCAGGCATGTGGGGGCGGTAAGGCTCTCCGGTCCTTGAATCAGGCATTTGGGGGCGGTAAGACTCTCCAGTCCTCGGATCAGGCATGTGTGGCCGGTATGACTCTCCAGTCCTGGAATCAGGCATGTGTGGCCGATATGACTCTCCAGTCCTGGAATCAGGCATGTGGGGCCGGTATGAATCTGCAGTATTCAAATGATACCCGCCTGGGGCTGGACCATTTCCTGGCCTTGGAACAACCTGTGAGTTGAGCAGGGGCCTAGCTGGAAGGTGGGGATGATAATAAGTGAACTGTTCAACAGGGTAGTTACCAGGAGGGCCTAGTGGAGGCCCATATGGAGAAACACCTGTAGGCCTATACCACACTCCGTCAGGAGCGCGTATAGAACCATGCCAAGGGTCAAAATGCTGAGGAGACATGCTAGGATTTGGGAATGGGTGGTGTTCCCTCTGCCAATGATCCATGCTTGCTTGGGGTGGACCTCCATTATATGGGGAACTCTCTCTTCTCCAAGAATTTAGAGTTCCTCGTTCCCTATTTGCATCCATGGACTCATCATCTAATACACAAAAGAAGACGATATGAGAGATGGATGTAGTTTAAGAACATTCAGTTCAAGTCAAAATTATGTTTGCCCACCAGTATGCAAAATTTCCAAATTCTCTTTTCGTGTTGCCACCCCAGAAGCTGAGACAGGACCCCCCTGAGAACTATGATCTGCCATAAAGTAATGTTCAAACAATCAAACATATAAACAAGCATGATGTAATATGCTATGCATATCCTGGCGACGCTAACAAATTGGGTAACAGATATCCCAATTATAATCAGATGATGATACTGACAAACATAAAGTCTTCATCTAAATCCTTTCAAAAAAAACAAAAAACAAAGAGGAATACATTGGAGATCTTTAAGGTAAAATATAACCACAGAACATTTTTCTGGCACGATCAGATAGGCAAACATGTTGAAGTATTCATAAGAATACATGTCCTTGTACACATAATAGTAGGTAGTCAAAATCCGCACTCATAATAATCAATGTATATACAATGATATAATTATTTGTAGGTGGTGATGTGTTTCATTATGATAAATCAAGCAAGCAAGAAAAAGTAACACTGCTGGTTCAGCTAGGTTAATCTTATAGGAGAGGAAAAAGAAATGTGCAAACTTGGGCAAGGAATCAAGTTCAATTCATGGCAAAGCACGATGGTATAAACTTGAAAACAAATAACCACGAGTACATGACTTCTAGGACACCGCAAGCCTTGTTACTAGGCCTGATAGGTTTTAAAAACTCAACCCCTCTAGAAGTATATTAATGCCATGATAAGAATGAAAATGTCAACCCATCAGAAAAATAAATAAATGGAAATATCAAATGGTAAATGATAAAAATAGCAAGTGACAGAAGCACCTTCTTGCCCATCTGCCTCGGTATCCTTCTCAGAACCAAGTGTCGGAAAATCTCCAGAACTCAGACTGAATGCATTTGTCTTGGAGGATGAATGTCCCTGCAAATATATCAATGATAATAAATTTTACAAATAACTCAAGCTACCATGATGTTCTCAAACCACCTAATGTTTTCTGAAGAAAACTATGGTGCTACCAGGAAGAGCACATTAGACGTGAATTAGATCAAATTCATGACACTTCATACCTATGTGTGTATATCTGCGTAACAACGACACTCCCAAAAAACAAAATTGAGCCGTGTCAATACGTATGGACATGGACACACGTGTCAATACGGCCAGACAAGGTGTGGTTATCCAAAATAAATAAATTTGTATTTAAGTAAACTAGTATTCCCAAAATATAGGAGTTTGACTTTGAATATTAGCAGTCAGGATATATCTATTAGTTTACATTAGTAAAGTTATAGTATATATTTTCTTAGCTGTGAGAAGATTCGCCTTTACTAGAAGATATATTCTCAACAGTGAGAAGCTTTACCTCTAGATTTTCATTGTTTTATGTGATGATTCAATGGACAATTGAACTACAGTCTACAGCAACATCTATGAGATCATGAAGATAAGTAGTAGATATCTATATCAACGAAGTTTATGTATGTATCAATTAATCATATATACATATTGCACATTTTGTTAAGTTCGCTATGTTATATATCTATGTTAAACTACTTATCTAAATTGTGTATGCCGTGTCCCTGTACTCTAGTTTTTTTAATTGTCGTGTCGCAGTAACATATTGGACACAAGACACCGACACCGACACCTGTTACACATGCGTATACAAATCTATGACACTCCAGACCTATGTGTGTACACATGCACACACACATATCTATGAACCATTTCTCTCTATGTACATATCATATATATACTCAAAACTATTCTTTTACAAATCATTTTGAAAAATACTGCTCAATGTAAGACTAGGCTGACCCATTTTCTTTTAACAGTTTAATGTTAAGAAACCAAGACAAGAAGTTACCAATTTTTCGGCATTCCCTGATGAACCCCAAACACCTGAATTTTCAGATACAGGTTCAGCAAATCGTGACAACTGAGAACTACCAGGTCGTGTGTCTGCGCTACGAGGACGTGCCCCCGTTGATGTCTGATTTGAAACAAAAACTCCTGATGCTGAAGATGGCCGAGAACTTGAACCCCAAGCACTAGGAGCAGGTTCATGGGACTTATCGCTACCAGCTGTGGACGGTCTAGTACCAGCTCCACCAGACGAAGGGCGACTATTCAATAATGGTGAACCAGCACCTGCACCAGCATTAGGAGGCGAGCCCCATGGATTTGACACAGTAGATGAACGACTACCCCAGCTAAGTGTACCCCTGCAAAAGTCACAACAGCCACATCAAACAGCTAAAGTCAGCAATAGAAAAAGAATTATATCACTTGGCCTAAAATAGGAATTAAACATTGCAATATTGAGTAAGATACAATGTCAATTCTAAAGAAAAACAAACCCAGCTGTAAGACTGTAAGGCAAGAATAAAAAAACAAAGAGGCAAATGACTAACTTACTTGGGAACAATTTCAACGTCAGGGTCAAGACCATGGTTCTCCGACCTTAAATAACAAATACAAAATATGAAAATCAGCAAAGTGAAGAGTGGCATATACACAAGAACTAAGGACATCAAGTACTCAAATTACCTTTGACTGGGTAAATTTACTGGTTTAGGAACCGCAACCTTTCCTAAAACAGTCATGCCCCCTCTTCGTGCAGAGACCCATCTAATAGTCAATATGTACATGTAAGAAGCATAGAAGTTTAAAACAATACAAGTGCAACTGTATCAAAGAAACAAGACTTTCAGGTAGGTTATCCAATTTTAGCTGGACGCACAGTTCCTAAGTGCAGATATTCATGGAGATGATATTTTTGGGAGGTACATAACATGAATAAATCATCACAACTGCGATCCAAAATCGATCCTTTCGGAAAAAAATTCTCTATTCACAAAACATGAACTTCATTAACACTATCTTTGGCCCAAGCATTCATTACAGCATTAATCCCAAGCTAGAACAATTTTCAAAACACCAAAATGGAAGGACCGCAACAGAAATAGCTCAATTTGAAAGATCAGAGACATGATTGATTGCAATAATAAGCAAGTGATAGTAAGATTGTATGTAGCTCTACCACAAGTTGGTAACAAGATTAAAGCATCTTATGGAAAATATTGGTTTCACTCAGCGATTTCACTATACAGAGGCTAACGGCAGAGATTATATGCATAGAAAAAGCTCACATACCTTTTCTCGCCGGTCAACATACTTGAAGCCATAGTTCAACTGAGACTGCAAGATCATCCAATCAATTTATAGGACCTAACAAAATAAGAAATAAAATCCTATTAAAAAACATGGCGAAATATTTTTAATCAGCACCACAAGTAGAGACACAGTGCTTCTTCAGAAAATTAAGAAAGTATTCACAGAAAAGCTTTCATCCTCGAACATTTGACCTAGGCCAAATACCTAAAGGGCAATGCCAATAATTATATGTAGTCTAAATTGTTTCGCAGCTAAGTTTGTAGATGCAACAAAGTGTCGGCTTAGCCAGGTTAATTTAGCTTGGATTAGAGGGGAATCAATTAACAAAATGGGACAATCACAGCAACCAAAACTTGAACCCTTAAAAAGATTAGCAATATAACTAAATGAATGTAATTTTACTAGCTCTGGAGAAACTAGGCCTAAATAAATAAGAAATATGCAATATTTTCAACCCGCAGCAGGAATTTATCCGACCCTGGTAGTTATTTATTTATATGCAAACAATCTCAAACAATCATTGCACAAAATATTTTTATATGTCTAGCTACGGATCATCCCAGTAATATGATGTCATTTTTTGTTTGTACTTTTACACTATTATGTAGGCAAACAATCATAACGTGATTTCCTGTACAATTACAACCATTACCACTTTATAACCAACTCTTTTTTGTTTCTTCTTTTTATTTATCAGCACAACCAACTAATTTCTAGCTACAGTATCATTATTCCCCTGGCTAATTTATAACTTCAGTAAACCCTTTTATATTTCTATACTTAATTCATAAATATATATCAGTATATACAGCATTTCCAACCCTAAAACCAATCTATTTAACCATGAAATTACAACAAATTAACTGAACCCTACGTAAATAAAACAAACTTTCACATTTCAATCAACCTAATTAGCAAAATCATAATAACAAACCTTCAAATACAGATTACTTAAATTACGAATCAAACAAAATCCTAGATAAACAAATGACTTGCCTTTGATCTACAAAAATATCTTTCCCAATTCTTCTTCGGTTTTATTAAAACCCTAGGAAAAAAAAGCAATAGATCTAAATTGTTTAAAGGGGAGAAACAATATTAGAGATTTCTAATGATCAGGGAATAGAACCAGGAGAAGGAGGTGAAATCTTTGTATTGTTGATTTTTACAGACAAGGGGAAGAAGATTTTGCAGACGCGAGAGGGAGAAGAAGGGGTGCGCAGGTTAGAAAAGTAAGCACAGAAGAAATAGTTACGTGTAACTTTGAGTACTAGTATATATCACGATTGGAGTAAATGTTTTTCCTTTTCTTTCATTTACTAAATTATCCGATCGTGCGGTGGTAAATTTTTTTCTTTTCCTTTAATTTATTAAAGCATCCTATCGTCAGGTGAAATAATATGGGGTGTAGATAGACCTGACAATCAGGGTCAAAATCTGCGCGTCAACGCTAATCTAGCTTGTATAAACCCGAAACTAATCTGGCTTGTTGGTTAATAAGGATGGGTTAGGGTTGAGTTTGTGCAGATTTAACAACTGTACCAAGGAATAATAGGACGACACACAAAGTAAGAATATTGAAGTCCCTTGGCCCATAGGACCTGCCACAAGGTTAAAATTCTAGCTCTTCCAGAATGGTATCTCACTGATAGCACATGCTCACCCTTATGACTGATCTTTGGGATACTGAACTGCGAGTCATAATAGGGCAAGAATCGCTAGTAATAGTCGGTCAGTCATACGACGGTGAATTCGTTCTCGGGCCTTGTACACACCGCCTCTTGATTGGGGAATCCCCTGTTGTGAACCGATTTAAGAAGCCTTTGTACAGCGATTCTCACCTCACTATGTTATTTTGTCGTTTCTGATGGTAATGTCTCAGTTCGAAGAGCAATGATGACTAATTAATTTTGGATCCTCTCTCATAGCATTTATGGATATTCAAATTTATTGTATATAATAACGATTCACCCAGACTTCCATTCTTTATAAAGGTCGCTTTAGCTTGCCGGCTGGGAGTTGTATGAGCGGTTAATAATATCGTAATTGCACATGCCAATACGAGTCACTTGAGGGTTCTTTGCGCAAAATACAGAAGGGAGCGTGTTTAAAAGTGAAATTAGATGCATAAAACTATTTGTATTCCTCAAGTCACGCAGACCAACAGGGACTAAGCCCAAACTTAACAAATTTCATTTATATATGACATACTTTTCAGATTTCATTGAATCCAATACTCTGGTTGATTTTCTGTTGCAAGGAGCCTTGTTCACATGGACAAGCTGCCATACTGTGAAAGAAAGAGTTATACTAAGCCGTAGTTGACCAACCTAAAACAACTGATGACCCCCAATTATTTTCTCTTTTGGGACAAAGAAATAAGATCCAGAGAATTAATGGGCTTTGATTGATGATTAGTTCCAAATGATGGCATGCATCTCGCTAAGGGAAAGCAGAGCTGTAATTGGCAACTTAGAAAGAAGACATAGAAGTTTAGGATCCAACGGATGAAATCTCAGAGAAGGCACATCACAAAGAAGGGTTTTCCTTTTGCCAAACAAACTAAGGTGGGTTCAATAGGTAGTGGGATAAAAACAAAGTCATGTTGGTAGTAATTTCGTTGCCAAAGTCCTGGAGATCTTTCAGATGTTAGATTAGTCGACGTTTCCTCTACATCGATTGGTATTTTATAAAGAGTGGGTGAGAGTATCTAAAAGGCATTCTTTGAACGATTCCCCTTGAAGTTTGACGAGAGAAAATTCCCTCTGCCCCTATCATACTCCATCCTTGTAGTTTCCACCGTCTGTCCAGGGTTGAGCTCTGAGATTTGACAGTGGACTCGATAAATAAGGATCTTATTTGAGACTCAAAATATTAGACTCTGGTTGCTGCACCCAAGACTACTTTGTAGGGACCTTCCTCTCGCATACGCTCGAGTCCCTCACCCAAACGGGTAAGTGCCTTTATCCCTTATTTTATAGACATATGAGTTCTTTCAGACCTCTGGCCTCTCTCTCCGCTAGAGCTTTCTACGAATGATTACGTACCTCCGAGTCATATAGGAAGATCTTTATTGCCAATTGTGTCCCATAACAAAGCTCTCATTCACACTCTATCTATAGATATAACTTTTTCGTCCAATCCAAGAAATATGGACGCTTATTCGCCTCTTTCGCCGTCAAAGTGCATATGGTCATATTTGGTCACCTGAAGCTCATGTAGAGGTACCAACGGCAGGACCGGTAGCACAACCGAGATAGTAACGGGTTCTCTGCCCTTGCGGGGATGGAGCGACGGAAGTTTTGAGAATCCAAGAGAAGGTGACGACGAGAGAACTTACCAAATTCGACTGAAGAGTTTATATCGTCAGGAAAAGGGCTTCATAAAATTATACTGTTTGTATCAGTAGTATAATAGTTTGATCAAGAGATATATGGGTAAATATATATCCGCGCACATGCAGTGATAGCAGCATGCAATTCTTGATATTGAGGGAAGGGACCTTTTCTCGAAAAACTTTGGATGTACGAAAAGCTTTGATATTCAATGTTATTTTATATAATTGTTTTTCTTGATAGTTTGCATGAGTAAGGCATAAAATAAATAATAAAAAAAACTGTGATAAAAAAATTAGGTGGACAATAAAAGAAAAATAAGTCTTTTTTTTCCTTATCTTAATCTTAAGTACAAAAAGAAATGAATTGTAATCATATACGTTGGGAGTGGAGAACATACAAACCCTAAAGTAATACCAATGTTAAGATTAAACAACATTATTGGTCTTCAAAATTCTGATAAAGATGGGTCGACTTTCTTTTTTTTTGCATTCAAAAAAAAATCGAAACGTTTTCATTTTATCTTATTTTCTCATAGTTAAATGTCTAAATATCATCCTCTTTTTGAGATTGAATTGCTCAAGCTTCATTTATTTTCATATATGTATTGATTTTTTGGCTGACGAAGCTTCAAACATGTTAGAGTTCTTACCTTCTTCTGACTTCATGGGCCAAGATATGCTTTCATTATGTGGGCAATACCACTCAACTTTATTTTTTGATTTACCAAAATCTCCCTTTGGAGGAGAAGGATGGATTGTTAGTGTTGACAAATTAGAATATATAATTGGAGGGCATGTATAGTTAGGTTCCATTTGTATATTTGGTGGAATCTTGCTTCACTTTGCTAGATGCGTCGGATCTCGACTCCTGAAATTCAAAGATGTAGGCACCACTATTTTGTCTCTTTGTTGGACCACCGAAGCGAGCACAATGATTTATGAACAGGATGTTCTCGCTCATACATGGATGTCTTTGAAAGTGGTGCCACTTTCTTTCAGTGTCACCCTTCTAACATGACATGTCATTTTTGTGAATCTTGCTTCTTTCTTCATCCGGTGTTTTAGCGGGGTAGAAGAATTGGTCAACTCATCATGCTCGTGACTTTTAAGTTTTTAAGGAAAGATAAAAGTCGTAGAGTAATCAATAGGCATATCCCAACTCTGTCTAACCATTCTCATAAAATCTTCTTCTAGGGATCAGCAAAATTCTCAAACTACAGAACAAACTGCTTTCACAGTGGGGGACCAAGAACTGTAGCAAGAAGTGACCCCTTTTTATTGGGAAGTAGGTTGAGGATGCTCTATTTTTTAAGGAAAAATACGGAGCCTTCCTCCTCCCTTGTAGAACAAGAAAGTGGGTAAATGACCTTACTCTAGCAAGTCATTTAGTGTAGAACACTACCTTCGTCAATGCTTGATCTTGTAAAATCTAAGGTCAGTGATACGAATGTTGTTTCTGGTTAGTTTATTAAGAATATTGATTGCAGTATTGTCCTCGCTTTCTGTGGGTTCGACCCGTACTTGCCGTTGTCTCCATGTAGACACCATGCGATTTTAGTTTATTTATATAGGGTAATCTTAAATCCTGACAAATTTTAGCGTCGCTGGGCCGGGGAACGGTTGTGGAATATTGTAATTAGTATTTTTTCTTTTCTAATCGTAGTTTAGGTTTTTATTTTATTTATTTATTTATTTGTATTTTTTTTTTCTTTTAGGATCTTTAGTTCTATTTTACGTTTTTATGTTTTAGAATTTTATTTCATGTATATTTTCCGAGGATGATGACTCTTTTGTAGGAGACGTCATCTAAGATGACACTGAGGGAACATATGAATCGGTCACGGCATAAGGAAGTTCTTGCTTCACCTATAGTAAGTGAAGAATCACCTTTAATGTTATATGAGAAGTATTATAAACACAGACCGCCTAGTTTTGAACAAAGATTGAGAGTTCTAGAATGCCATAAATTATTTGTTGATGATGATCAGTCTTGTAGTGACTCTCTGTTCCATACAGACTATGTGGATGACCCTGTGGATGATTGTGTAGATGATTTGCCTAATTCCATAGATGAATCTATCTCACAAGATCATTCACCTGACTTAGTGGTTGTTTCTAGACCTCTAGACTTCCAAAAGTTACCTAATTTAGGGTTAGAATTGTGTGTTTCTCAAGTTTTGTTGGATCACTTTGCATCCAAATACCCATAGGACTTGCCTGTTCTTGACACCGTGCACGAACAGATTATATTTCCCCAATCCCAATTTTATCCCCATATTATGTTCTTTACGCACTTCCCAGTGTAGTAAAAACTTGGTCTGGGGGTAATCCTCTATTTGTGATAGTTTCAGTGTCTCCGTGTTGCCATAACATAAGTATGAAACTGTCATTTGTATATATTTTATTTTGGGTTGATCCCCAAATTTTCAGGTTATTAGTGTATATGGATCTTTTCTGTACATATCCAGTAGGTAGATTTTTATTTTCTTGTTTTTATTTTCTTTTTAGGATTTTTGTTTCTTTTTATTTTAATTTTTGGTGTTCTTTGTTATTACTATCGTTTGATGTGTGTTACAGAAAACACTGCTTTTCTTGCGTCAATCAAGTGAGACGTTCCAACCCTTCACTTTAATTTACATTTATTTCTCTTATTTATATTTACTGCATACCATTTTAGGTTGCACGGTTTGAAACACTGAGGACAATGTTAAATTTAGGTTTGGGGGTAGAGTTTCAGAAAATTGATACCAATAAAAAAATCTGAAATTTAGAAATTTTTGAATTATTCAGGATGACACTAACCATTCTAGGTAGATGGAAACATAGCTCTTATCTATAGGAATTGGTGTGCCCATCTAAATGGTCTATTCATATCTGGATGCACTCAGATGTTAGAAATAACATGATAATCATTGAACAAGCATATCTCATAATCATCATAATCATATCACTTTCTATTTTTATTTTTGTAATTTTATGTTTCTCTAAATGATTTGGTGGGGCCTTAGTATTTCCATGAGGTCGTAGTTCGGATGCGTTAGAATTCTAATTTTGTTGAAAAAAAATTGACACTTTGATAGCAATATGTGTGTGATTTCCCTATCTACGTCCCCTAAGCAAGCGTGAAATGCAGGATCCATGGGAACTACCATGTAATCTGCTAAAAAGGAGCATGCGCTTAGATTCAAAAGATCTAATCATGTAGTCATAAAAAAAGAAGAATATTATGTATATAAATAATAAAATAAAAATAGGAGCATCCGATCCGGATTTTATACTAATATTTTGGGAAACACCGTTCACCTTAGTCAACATATGCACCATTCATCACTTCTGTATCTATTTTCTAATCTATCCCTGTGTTTGAATTTGATTGATTTCGAGCAATGTGAAATTTTATCCAGTTTTGGATGTTCAATGATTATTTGAGTAGAGTTTCGCATTCTTATATGAATTTTAGTACGCTGAGTGAAAACTCGTGTACAACAATTGGATTCATATAGGATAATGATTCATATAGTCGAAGAATTTAGTATGCCAACTAAATAGCTTGGTTAGTGTCTATCCTCAATCTTTCACAGGTAGCTGAAATTTGGAGTAAGGTTTTGTGAGTATATCTCTTGTAAACCCTCACGAGACAAAACTCGTCTGCTAAGGCCACTTAGGGATTTAAAGGCTTATTATTATGCTAAATGTAGTCGCGATTCCTGCGAAAGTGAGTTAGGATTTTATTTTATTTTTAGATTAATTTTGCTCGAGGACTAGCAAAATATAGGTTTGGGGGTATTTGATACGGGCGTAATTCATACATATTTACCGTCTAATTTATATTTGTTAGTACTTGATTTTCTACTAATGTTATTATTTTTATGTTTTTATAGGTAGCATGTATAAAACCCGACGCTACAATTAAATTGGCTAAACGGAAATAATTAATATGTCAATGAAGCATTCTCTGACTGCTATAAAGGGCTCTTATACTAATATTGGTCAAGTCGCAAAGGTCAAAACAACATGACGAGCATGTGAACACTGATGCATTACATATACACAGAACAAGTGGGGATGGTCCGATAGAAACAAATGAGTGGTTTTCTTTTCAGTTTTCTGTGAAGTGGACGTGGCAGAGAGTAGGAGGTGGAGTCAGTGGTTAATGACGTCCACATCTGGACATGACGTCCGCACGATGGACTCTTTTCCAACAATTTGAATGAGAAACAGAAGACCTAAAAGAGGGATTCTACAGTATAGGCTAAGAAAGAAGTAGGGGTGCGTCAGTTGGGTTATTGGATCACGTGGGAGAGAAGGTTGGTAGGTGGAGGCCTGTACGGTGAAGGATGGAAGGTATAAATAAGAAAGAGAAAAGAAGAAACAAGAAAGAAAATGAGGTACAATGGTAGGGTAACTAGGAAATATAGGGAGAGAAAAGATGTTGGAGGGGGGAGAAATACCTAAGAGCTACGCTAGGGAGAGAAAGAAGAAGGGGGGGGTGGAGTTTTTGGTGAGAACTGTACATGAGAAGAGGAATCTATACCTAGGAAATACAAGGCTCTTTTAGGTTGAGGTGGAGTATGAAAGAGGGGGCTAGAGAAGGTACAAGGAAGAGAAACGTTAGAGAGAGGAAGTGGTTGGACAAGAAGCGTAAGAGGAGAGAGGCAGGCGTACAGAGGGAGATGATAGTAGGTGGGAGAGTAGGTTGTTAGGGTTCTGTACATGCGACATAAGAGAGACAGGCGTCAATAGAGAGAAGCTAGGCGGATTTCTTTTGGTTATGTTCTTCTGGTTTGGAAGCTGTACAGGAGAAGAAAGGACAACGCAGGCTTTTGGGTTTAATTCTTTTTCTCTGTTCCTGTTAATTATTTTTATGGATTTTAAGAAATCCATCTTCATGTCTCACTAATTTTGTAGATAGCGTTTAATGTTGAAACCACTTAGAGTTTTAGATAAATTAAATCGAATTATTTGATACAGATTATTATGATTTGAATAGATTAATTCCATGATTTTGATTTATTGATTTAATGATAAAATTGGTTGTTCCTTCACCAGTTCTGTACAATACAGTAACCTATACGCAGAATTACTAGGATAGTAAATATGTTTGTCTACTTATTTGATATTTCATGCTTGGGTTAAATCCTGAGATGGGGTATGCTTAGAAGAGCCATATATTATTTGTGAACCTATAATTAGTTTCATCTTATTTTCTCGCTAACGCAATTAGATGGTGTATGCATGATACTTAGAGATTTTGATGTTCCATGCTTAGGGCGTCCTAGTGACATTTGCGACTCTAATACATCTAATAGGTGATGTCGATAGAACGAACAATAGATGAATATTCAGGAGTTATGTTTCACTTAAGTAATAAATAGAAATAGTGGTGGATGTTGAAAACCCTGGTTATTGTTTCTCTCATTTGATTTATTTTATTAGTTTAGTTTGTTTTATTATTTTATTCATAAATCTAAAAATCCCAAATATTGTTTCTAGTTAGTTTATTAAGAATATTGATTGCAGTATTGTCCCCGTTCCATGTGGGTTCGACCCGTACTTGCCGTTGTCTACATTGTAGACACTTGCGATTGCAGTTTATTTATATAGGGTAATCTTAAATCATGTCAGTCAGTTAAGAGAGGCGTAATGATCATGGTAATAAACCATCTGTTGATGGTGGGTTTTTATCAAGGCTAAAATGATAAAAAGTAATATTTCTGACCCGAGTCTCAGAAATATTGAACTTCATAGTTCTGCAAAGAATTTCAAAGCAGGTGCTCATCCTTGTCTGTCTCTTTGTATGTACGTAATCACATGAATGCATAAACTGGCTAACCTCATCATATTATTACATATACCATCAAATTTGAATCAACATTGACCACTAGTATAGAGCGATATTGTCCTCGTAATGCTACTGGTATTGGTTACAATTCCTCTCCATATGCTCTCTGGCTATACGAAATATACATCCTAAACATACTCTTGTTCCTGAATGGATACCCCATCTCCTAGATGGATTGTCCACTAGTACAAAACAACTTGAACGTAGCTCCTAGATGGATCGTCCACTAATTTAGAGAAACTTGGACTTGTTCCAGGTGTAATGATTCTGCAACTGAATCCCTTGAACATGTTCCATTTATACATATCAATATTAAGACTCATATTGAGTAATATTGATTCATTATTGTTATCACAATATCTATATAGACCTTCAGTACTTGAAGTCTATTTATCAATAATGCAATACTGAACTCATCTATGCTCACTCTCATCTAGGTTGCATGGACCTAATATTGTTCTATGTTCATTAAGGCTCTTATTGAGTAATATTGAGGCACTACAGTCTACACAGTGTCGTGTTTATAAAGTCTTCAATATTTGGAGACTATACATCAATCATATATTTATTCCTCGAATAAATGATTAAATTTATTTGTGCCTACTCTCAACTGAGTCACATGGATTTATCGTAATATTTTTTCTTATGTGGTCATCTGTTGTGATCATGTATGCCCAAGCACATGTCAAATATATATCTGATAAGCAAAGCTAAGCATTTGTCCTTTTATTAGACTGTCACCATCTAGTTCTTACCACACAATATTACTCGTTCCGCGCTAAGCAGAGGACTTAATGTAGATGGTGGGTTTTATCAAGGATAAAATGGTAAAAAATAATATTTCTTACTCGGGTCTCAGAAATATTGAACTTCATAATTCTGCAAAGAATTTTTAAAGCAGGTGCTCATCCTTGCCTCTCTCTATATGTACGTAATCACATAAATGCATCACATGACCTTATCAAATTATTACACATACAATCAAATTTGAATCAATATTCATCCATGTACAAAATTATCAGAATAACACTGGTGCTCATTATAACATTCTCAAATATTCTATAATTTTTACATAACAAATCTCAAGTTCCTAGATGGATTGCCCACTAGTATAGAGCAAACTGAGTGTTCTCTGGTGCTATATTCCGCAACTGAATTCCCAAAAATTACCTTATGACAATAGTCATAATCAACTGAATGGTATTGACTTATTGAAAATGCCTATAAACTTTTTTATAGAAGTATGTAGCAAATTACATATGAATTTGCTTGACTAAAGCACCACAATTGTGCTTCGGTGGCAGTCCAAAACTGTGTTAAGTACAAAAATATAGCTTATACTAGCTAAATTTACCCTTGGCCACGTCAATACTTGCTTAAGGAAACAACCAACATAAATAGCATAAAGTAAAACTCAATTTTAAGCTTTAGAAACGCTAAATTGGGTTCGCAACACTTATTAGTGTCTCAAACAGCCAACAAAGCCTCCCAACCCCAACTTAGCAAAGGGAATGACAAGCAGCTTGCTTCGATGGCCATGTTGGGTTGAATACATGGACCACCAAGTTAAGTGTTGCAAACGACATATTTTTGATGCCTAAGCCCAGACAAGTGTGTCCAAGTTCAAGTATGAAATGATTATAAGTGTTGCAAAGGCTATACATGGCCTCACACATATATTTTCATGTGAGGCCTCACATACATATATTTTCATGTGTAGACTCACACATGTATTTTCATGCGTGGCCTCACGCACATATTCTTGCACTCAACATCCTATGTATATGCTTGCACTCAGCATGCCACACCTATTTTTATGTATTAAACATATCATAAAAATTGACTTATGTAAACTCACATTGTTCCTCATAAATCCAATAAAATAAAATACGCATTTTATTTTAAGTTTTATACTTTTACAAAATAAGTCTTGCTAGACTCATCAGGCTAGTCAAGCATGACAAGCCATTAGTCAAAAGACTAACTAAGCAAGTCTCATTCGAATTCACATTAGTAGTGTTTAATGATACAAAAATTACAGGAGACATCAAAGATGTCGCAAATGGGGGGGATATTCACTAGGGTATTGGTCTGGAGGTCTACAACATGCGGTATATAATTGCACCCATTACGAGAAATGTCTGCAATGTTCGACGGTTAGCTAAGTAGAGGAGTGATGGGTATGTAACCGTCCAGTTTTTCCCACAAGTGAGACACGGTTTTCAACATACTCTTCATCACCAATACTTCTCAACTGCTACAACTTCCTACGAGGACAGGATGAACGGTTACTGCTATGCTACTATAAATAGATTACTCAATTTATTAAAATAAGGACAGACATATAGAAAATACACAAAGCGTATAGACCTAACATACAAATTATCATCTGAATCTCATAAGGACTTCTCTCAGTCATACATAGAGAATCCTTCATATCAATAAACACCTATCACACCCAACGGAGCCCGTCATTTCAACTTGATACTTCCTCTGCTTCCCTTCCTAAGATTAACCCTTCTCATTCCTTTGTGACCAAAACAAGATTGGAACGACCAACTTTTGGTTTAGGCCAATCTTGTGTGACTTTGATCTCTCGAACTTAAAAGTACTTCTACAGTACAAATGTTTTAAGGTTTAGACGAATTCTCATCAGCTTACCCCATTTTACCGTTTAACCCCTAAATTTGTTTTTACCCACAAATATTTTGGTGACCACAGTGTGAAATCAATCTCTCAGTTACAAAATCAAAATATCAATTTCTCAATTTTTTTCACAATTTTCAAAATGGTTGATATTAGATCAGGTTCAATAAATAACCCCCAACACCAATTATGATGGTACCCAACACTGGTACTCCTAAAAATACTCCTTCGATTATCAACACCGGTGCTACCAAAACTCTTTCTTCTGGTCAGACTGCTGAAGAAGTTACGAACACCAAGATCTCCCTTACAATATTCAGTCCAGTAGCGATTTCCTCTGTTCGAAACTTATCATGCACAAACTGGTTAACCATTTGTCTAAATAATAGTTCAACCGCATCGGAAGTAACCATATCATGGCAAGCCTGAACTGTTGATGCAAGCAAATCAGTAATATCACGTTGATGATGCTGGACATATATTTGAAGAAAATGATAGAAGTTCAACAGAATCAAGGGATGAAGCCCAACAGTCCGCACAATTACTTTTAATATCATCATCCTCACCTCAAACTGCTCATTACAAGTCTGGAGACGGGAGAATAGCTTCTCAGTGAACCCCTGCTGATAAGGGCATAATACATACATATTTATCGCCTAATTTATATTTACTAGTACTTCAATTTGTACTAATAATGTATTTTTATTGTTTTTATAGGTGGTATGCGTAAGCCCGACGTTACAAGAAACTGAGCTAAATGGCGATTGCAGACTTCATTTGGAATGCCACCTAATTTACTTTAATCACCTAATGGACTCACATCCCATAAGAAAAAAGCTTATCATTTCATAATTGGAAGATGGCATCTACATCATGCGAATTGGCTAGCAGCTACCATACATGTCTGATAATTAAATTTAACTATGGATGATATAAAAAAAACACGTGAAAGAAGAATGGATGGTGACGTGGTGGGGCTTAGTTGTGTACAAAGTATGGTAGCATGTGGGGAGCATTTTCTTCCATTTGCCTGACATATAGAAACTAAATGAGAAGAAAAGAATAGGTGGGGTCCAGAAGCGTTCAGAAAACGTGAGAGACAGAAGAGGTCGTGCGGTTTGTTGGCATGAGACAACAGATAGACGGCTGGTAAGCACGTGGGAGAGAGGAAGGCGTGAGAAAGGGGGGTTATTGGAGAGTATATCTAGGCTGACTACTGGTGAGAAAAAAAAAACAGGGAGAGAGATACGATTGATTTTCTTTTAGGTTTATGTTCTTTCTTGGGGGACGGAGAGAGAGGGAGAGTGGAGAGAAGGGTGGTGTGACGTCTGGAAAAAGGGAGACAAGGCTGGAGGAAAGAGAATAGAGGAAGGGAGAGCTAGGTGGTAGGCGGAAGAGAGAGCTAGGTATAGGTTGAGGGAGAGATATTGATTAAGAGTGGGGAGAGAGTACAGTGAGGAGGATAGAAGAGAGATTGGGGGAGTTGTACGCTAAAAAAAAATAAAGGTGGAGAGAGTGGGAGATTGAGACGTTGTCTCTGATTGGAGAAGCTCTAATGACAATGCAAGTTTTCAATTTTGGGTTTAATTCTTTCTCTCTATTCCTGTTAATTATTTTGATGGATTTTAAGAAATCCATCACCATGTCTCACTAATTTTGTATCTAGGGTTTATGTTGAAACCACCTAAAAGTTTTAGACCAATTAAATTGAATTATTTGGTACAGAATATTACGATTTGAATAAGATTGGTTCCATGATTTTGTTTATTGATTTAATGATAAAATTAGTTGTTGCTTCACCGTTCTGTATAATACAGTAAACTATGCACAGAATGAATAGGATAGCAAATATATTTGTCTACTTATTTGATATTTCATGCTTGGGTTAAATCCTTAGATGGGGTATGCTTAGAATAGTCAGGTATTATTTGTGAACTTATAATTAGTTTCATATAATTTTCTCGCTGACGCAATTTGATGGTGTATGCTGAGACTTAGAGTTTTTGATGTGCCATGCTTAGGGCATTGCAGTGACATTTGCGACTCTAATACATATAATAGGTGATGTTGATAGAACGAACAACAGATAAATATTCAAGAATTATGTTTCATTCCAGTAATTGAATAAAAATAGTGGTGGATACTGAAAACCCTAGTTACGGATTCTCCCTTTTGATTTATTTTATTAGTGTTTATTTTTCTTGTTTTAACTTTATTCCGAAAAAAATCAAAAAAATATTGTTCTTGATTAGTTGATTAGAGATATTGATTGCAGTATTGTCCCCGCTCCCTGTGGGTTTGACCCGTACTTATCGTTGTCTACATGTAGACACCGTGCGATTGCGGTTATTATAAATAGGTTTTTCAGAATCCTATCACTTGCACATTCATCAAATGGTTAAATGGTGAATAGTAATTCAGTATCATCCTGGGGACTTTTCTCATCTTCACTACGATTACCATCACCAACTTCAATACCTACGACAACGCCAACCTCAAGACTTCTCTATCTGGCGCAGACACTAGCTTCCTCGCATTACAAAGCGGATAGGTCCTTATAATGCACAACCTACATCCAGCTATCATCATCGGAATTAAGGAATACAATGGAACTATCACCAGTATGAATACACCATAAGACGTGAAGAACAAGGCTACCATAAAGACGTGTTGCTCTCCGGTTATAGATGGGCTTTTTTGACAAGGGCATGAATTGTAAAATTACTCTGCCTGGCTGTAAAAATATAATAAAAGAATCTATGATTCAACGTCAGAATTATAGATACGTACTCATATCTTACATTCCGTAAGAGAATCGAGAAGCAATCATCTCCTGGCTAAATTATCCATGTAGCTCTTTTGCATATATATGCGCCATAGAAATTATAGGGGCTTTACCCAGCTAAAACCTCGATATTTCATGTGCATCCATGCATACTATTTGTATTAATCAAAACACGTTGATTGTATAAAATATCGAACATTCAAAATAGAGGTTATGCCATGTCTGAATAAAAACGCTAATTAGATATATACCATCTAATTTTAGAGTCGCATCAAGCATTATTTCAAGTTTCAAACTTCCACAGTTGAATCTCTTGAATATGTTTTGTATGCACTGCACAAAAGTAAGCACAAATGCTAACAATTTAATCTCACATGATTGAAAAACTCTAAACATGCTATAAATATGGCCATGACATTAATGAATGCGAACGCTAGTGGTGCATAGGAAAAAGACACACTCCCAACACCAATGAATAGCACACACATGTGCCAAAAATCCAGGAAAAGGCCAGAAAAGCTAATAAAGCCAATATGCACACGCGTCAAACAAGTACCAGGAGTACTAGCGGCAGCACTAGCAACAACTAGCATCAGCTCTAGCGCTAGCACCTACACTGTCAGCACTAATCGTCTTAGTGTTTCGATGGCAGAAACGCCTTAATACTCATCTTAGTGTTCCAATGACAGTAATGCCTTAACACTTATCTTAGTGTTCCGATAGCAGTAATGCCTTAACATTCATCTTAATATTCTGACGACAACATTGCCTCAAACCTTTCTATAACCAACTAATGTTCCAAATACCTTCCCGTTGTTACTACGGTAGAAGAAAAATTCTCCAAATACCAGAGAATATAGAGTAAAACTTGTTCAGCTAACTGCTACTCTTCTAGTGATATTTAAATATTAAACAATAAAAGTCACATATTATTTCTTCCGACAGACCACCATCTAGTGCTTACCATACAACATTACTCGTTCCGCGCTAAGCATGGGACTTAATGTAGATGGTAGTTTTTGACAAGGGCATGATTTTAAAATTATTTTACATGGTTGCAGAAATATAATAAACGAATCTCTGATCCAGTGTCAGAATTATAGATACGTACTCCTATCTTATATTCCGTAAAGTAACACTTAGCTCCTGGCTAAATTATCCATGTAGCTCTTTTGCATATATATGCGCCATAGAAATTTCATGGGCTTTTCCCAGCTAAACCCTCGATATTTCATGTGCATCCATGCAAACTATTTGTATTAATCAAAACACGTTAATTGTACGAAATAGCAAACATTCGGAATAGAGGCTATGCCATGTCTGAATAAAAACGTTAATTAGATGCATACCATCTAATTGTGGAGTCGCATCAAGAATTATTTCAAGTTGCAAACTTTCACGGCTGAATATCTTGAATATGTTTTGTATACACTGCACAAAAGTTAAACACAAAAGTTAAACACAAATGCTAAAAATTTAATCTCACATGATTGAGAAACCCTAAACATGCTATAAATATGGCCACGACATTAATGAATGCCAATGCTAGCGGTGTATAGGCAATAAGCATGGCACTAGAAAATGCCATCCTTAGCAAACTCTATCCACGCTCCAGACACCAATGAGTAGCACAACATGTGCCAAAAAGCCAGGAAAAAGCTAGAAAAGCTAATAGAGACAATATGCACACGCGCCAAACAAGCACCAGGAGTGCTAGCGAGAGCACTGGAAACAACTAACATCAGCGCCAACGCCTATGCTTCTAGCAGCGCTAGCATCGCAGCACTAGCACTCCTTCTTCCTTACCTTTGTGCGTCCCTTCACGCTTGCTCATGCTAGCACTTATGCTCGTGTCAACACCTATGCTTGTACTAGCGCCAAGCTTACTTGTGATAGCCTTATCCTTTGCTACAAACGCCAATACTAGGCTATTACCATACTATGTTGACACAAATTCATTGATAGCATTCTCTTACGACAAACTCACTAATTACTCACGTGATTTGAGTCCATGATTCCACTAACTCCTATGAGAAATCAAAACAATCACATGGGGGGATTCTTTACGGGTATTGGTCTGGTGGTTACAACAACATGCAGCGTATCAACACCCCATGATAAGAAAGATACAAAGTAGTGGTAAGGCTGAAGCAGTTAATGGAGTAATAGAGTAATGGTTTCCCGAAGATTCCAAGGAGGTTATACCATTATCCCCACGACTTCCACCTCTCCATCTATTCACTACCTCTACTACTTTATAAGGAAACATGTGTATTCCCAACTATTATAAATAGGCTACTTAGCCCATTTCAGAAACAGAACAAGCTGATCATTCTCTCAAGCTCTGTTATTCTCTCAATAGTTCAACATCTCTACACACAATTCAACACACAAATTCCTTCAACTTTCTTTGCTTTCCTCGTCTAAGATCAACCCATTTTCTCTCCTTGTGACCGAAACAGGGCGTGACGGCTACTATCGTGGTTTAGGCTTGCCATGTACGATTTTGATTTACGAATCTAAAGAAAGTACTACTACGGTATATTTTTTTGCCTAGGAGTAATTTTTAGGTACTAACAATTGGCGACCACAATGGAAGATCAATCTCTCGGTCACGAATCCAATTTTTTAACCATATGAAAATCAATTCTTCAACTATATGAAAACAAGGTGCGTCTTAGGTCTGGTTCATAGACTAATATCAATTCAAGTCTAGCAACCAATCTCAATTCCATGCATTACGACGCCGGCGAGGTCCCTCATGTTATTCCAGAATTCATTTTGCCAACTCAAACTCCCTTGGAAGCTATGGATGCTCAATGCCCAACCATTATAGTTGATCTCATGAAAATTCTAAATGATATCATCACAAATCAAGCTGATATTATCAATATCCAGAACGAGATGTTTCCTATTTTGAGAATTCTTACAGATCAGTTGTCAAGGGAGCCAACAAATATTCACCCTAGGGGGAATACTACTGATTTCGGGATTAACGCTGATGGTTTTGAATTTTCTTCTAGGCTCCATGTCTTCGACCATGACGACGAAGAAGAAGTACATATCCATGCTGAACGAGAACTGGGAAGGAAATATCAACTTATCTTACTGCTTGTGAAGACTTGAAACAACCTCCTCGGGATGAAAAAGAAGACTCGTCGGATTTATCACGCTGCAATCAACATCCTTGAGAAAAATTCGAATATGCAAATCTTTATTGGAAAATTTATATTTTCAGACTTTCTCTGATCTCCAAGAGGCTGTCCAGTGATCCGTGACAACTTCTCCATCCTTGTTGAAGAGAACAAGGCCCGTCAAAGAAAGAAGCCGCAACGACAACAATGGAGATATACGACTGGTCAACAAGCAATACTTCGTCAAACCGTCCATAAGTGATATCACCAACAATGGAGCCAAGAGGAAGGCTGCACCTCAACAAGTGTCACAGACTAAACGCCCTACGTCATCCCCATTTCCATCTCCAACCTCGACGCGGGCACCAATTCAAGGACAAGGCTCAGTCAAGACTCTTCGTCAAACACAACAAATTAAGACAGATACAACTATCCCAGACTTCCCCTTCCTATGAAGGAGGTCCTCAAACTGTTGAAATTATGGATACAAAATGGAGCTATCAAGTTACTGCCTGTGTGACACCCACTAACCGAAAAGGACATGTCAGATCTAAAATACTGTCACTTTCACAGATTTGTCAACCATCCCACCAGTGAATGCAATGGTTTAAGGCACATCTTCAGAGAAAAGATCAATTCATGAGAGTTATGCCTGGGGACTGAAGGTGTCCACAAATATCCCCTGCAAGTCGGGAGCTTCACTCTCTTTGTCCAATCCATGATG
>JAJJMC010010686.1:0-11268 GCA_023531435.1 Papaver californicum | reverse complement strand
CAAGAGTTTGATTGGTTGTTTAGCAAAAGGAATTTTTGGCTTAAACAATTTGGCGCTAGAAACAGGGATTGAAAAAAGGATTTATCCTACCTGAAAAATAAAAAAGGGATTTTTTTTTAATGAATCATCTAGGGAAGAAATTTTTTTTTTTTTTTCTTTTGTAAGAAAATATGGGAAAATTTAATTTTACAAGATATGAAAAATAAGGTTTATTTACATGAATATGTTTTATTAACGTGAAAAATACCTTGTGAGGAACAAAATAGATAAAAATATGAAACAAAAATTTTTTGAAGGAGGAAAAGCTGGATATGTGATAGGGAAAATTTACAGTTAAAATAATAATAAGAATCTCTTATGATTTAATAGATAAGAGTTCATTTGACTAATTTTTTGAGAAATTTTTAGATATCGAGGAAGGAAAACGATCGAGAAGGCACAAGATAGTGAAGAAGCAGCAAATTCTAGAAAATATGTCTCAAGACGCGAATTCTGGGAATCAAAATAGTAATGAAGGCTTGGAAAATAGACTAGAAGAAGGAAGTGATTCAGGACAACAACAAAATATTGAGGGAAATCATACCCCAAGTCAAGAATTGATGTCAAATACTGTGGTTCAGAATTTCTCTTCAGATCATGAGAGTTCTCGAAGAAAGACACGACAAATACAGGACCTATTAGAAGAAATAAAGGAAATAAGAAAGGAGCAAAGAGCAAGCAACCATCAAATTGAGTTACTAGCAACCGAAAATCAAGTTTTAAAAGATGTAATTCAGCGAGAACAAAGACCAACTGTGACTGGAGTACGAAATCAGGAGCCGATGTCGAGTAGACAAATATCAAGAAATGAACAGCGGAATCCAGATCAAAGAATAGTGTTAGCAGGATCGACATCTCGGGTCAGAAGACAACAGGAAAATAACTTCCAACGAACCCAATGGGAAACATGTTTGGAAGCGATGGAACAAATGAAGGAGGAAATTAAAGGATTAAAAAATAAAGAGGGGGGAAGGATAGAAGAGGTATTGAAAGAAGCAAAGCGAACACCGTTAGCGCAACATTTAACGCGCGTATCATTACCAAGAGAATATAATATTCCAGCGTTTGAATGTTACGATGGAACCAAGGATCCAACATCGCACTTAAAGTATTATAACCGAGTAATGACGCGATGGGATGGTCATGAAGCAATCATGTGCAGATGTTTTCCGTCAAGTTTAACAGGGACAGCATTATTATGGTACGACAGGTTACCGGAAAATTCTATCAATAATTATGCACAACTGGCCAGAAAATTTTTAGAGGCATACATGTATAACAGACCAATTGATTCATGGGAGGACAGACTTTATTCTTTAATGTCATGGCCGGAAGAATCGATCCGATCATATACAACTAGATGGCATTCAATATGTCAAGCAATAGGTGATTTAGACCCTATGACAGCTATAAACCATTACAAATGGGGGATTGTAGATCGGAAGAGTCAGCTCTTCGTTGAAATCCATCGAAACAATCCAAAAACTGAAGGCAAATTGAGAGAAATAATAGAAACATGTGCAAGACTCCAAGATATACAGGATCAAGGATCGAGAATTAATTCTGAAAATCAAGGAAACACAAGGAGAACAAATTCAGTTGAAGAATTACCAGAACAGAAAAGGAAATATCCTCCAAAAGTTGAATCAAAAGAATCAAAACATCCTCGACGAGGAAATGGAAAAAATTTTGCTCAACAATTTCGAGAAAGAACTTTTACCAAGCTTAGTGTTTCATATTTCAGGTTATTCAACATTTTGAAGAATCGACCAGGTTTTCAATGGCCAATAACTAAGGGAAATCAACCGGAACATACACAACACTCCAAAGACTATTGTGAATACCATAACTACAAAGGACATACAACAGACAACTGTAGAAATTTTATAACATTGGTACAAAGAATGGTCGATGCTGGAGAATTAAAGGAATTTGTTCAAAAAATTGAACCATCAGAAAAATATGATGAAGGCAAAGCAATACATATTCCATATAACAAACAGACAATTAATATGATTTCATGTGTGGAAAAGTGTGATACAGATTTGAATATAGCAATCAACAAGAAGTTGTGCAAGAGAATTCGGAACCACGAGGCCTTTAGAGTTCAAGGAAGGCAAGTAGAGTTATGGGAGGATTGGATGGCACATCCATTAACATTTTCTGCACAAGAAGTAAATCAAGAAATTGAAATGCATAATGACCCTCTTGTGTTGACGTTATTGATATCTGGTTGGAATGTCAAGAAAATACTCTTGGATGGGGGCAGTTCATTAAATGTGATGTTCTACAATACATTTTGTAAAATGGGTTTTAAACAAGATCAACTCATCACTTCACGATTTGTCATTTATGGATTTAATGGGATATCGTCCAAGCCAAAGGGAGAAATTGATCTTGAAGTATCGGCTGGACCGATCAACATTCTGACAAGATTTAGTGTTGTGGATGCACCATCCCCGTACAATGTTATAATAGGAAGACGATGGGTTCATCAATTAAAAGGTGTAGTATCAACTTATCATCAGTATCTACGATTTCCAACACCGCGAGGAGAGATGGAGATAAAGGGTGATCAAGAAGATGCTAAACTTTGTGTAATGATGGAGACAAGAATAAATGAAGAACGGGAGCATTTACAATGTAAAAAGAAAAAAGAATCAAGAATTAAAGCAAAGGAAGAGGAAATAAATCAATACCTAGAAAAAAATGCAAAAAATAAAATAGAAAGTGACAAAGGAGAGAATAGCAAAAATCAAGAAAATGTGGAAAATCAGCCGCAAAAAGGGGCTAAGTAGCAATTAAAGGGAACCCCAACTCCAATTGGGATTCCAAAACCAGTTTTCACCCCAGTAGAGCAAACAAAAATTATAAACATCGGCACCATAGAATGCCCCAAGCAAGTGCGAATTGGGACGTTAATAAAATCAGATGTGGAACAACAGATAGTCAAATTGCTTTGTGAATATATGGATGTGTTCGCTTGGAGAATAGAAGACATGCCGGGGATCGATCCCAGCATCGTCCAGCATGAATTAAACATACATCCTGATGCAATTCCTTTTCGCCAACGGATACGAAAAGTCGCACCAGAATATCACGAACAAGTGGAAAAAGAATTAGCAAAACTTTTAAGTGCAGGATTCATTCGAGAAGTAAGATACCCTACATGGATTTCTAATATGGTAATTGTCCCGAAAAAGAACGGTGGAGTAAGAATTTGTATAGATTTTACCAATCTAAATAAGGCATGTCCAAAAGATAGTTACCCGCTCCCAAACATCGACCAACTAGTAGATGCTGTTGAAGGACATGAGATGTTATCATTCATGGATGGACAATCTGGATATAATCAGATAGCGTTAGCAGAAGCGGATCAGGAACATACATCGTTCTTCACTCCACGAGGATTGTATTGTTACACCAGAATGCCATTTGGGTTACGAAATGCAGGAGCAACATATCAACGTTTAGTGGACGTAATATTCAAACCATGGATCGGAAAAACTTTAGAAGTTTATGTGGATGACATGTTAGTGAAAAGCAAGTTATCTGGTGATCATTTGCGAAACCTGACTGAAATTTTTGGTGCACTACGAAAGTATAAGATGAAAATAAATCCAGAAAAGTGTATTTTTGGTGTTACATCAGGGAGATTTTTAGGATACCTGGTTACAAAAGATGGAATTCAAGTTGATCCAGCAAAAATACAAGCAATAACGGATATGCCATCACCAAACTGTATAAAGAGTGTACAGAAGTTAAATGGGTGTTTGGCTGCACTAAGTAGATTTATTGCAAGGTCATCAGAACGATGTAAACCCTTTTTTGATGTACTTAAGAAGAAAAATAAATTTGAATGGAACGATCGTTGTGAGCAAGCATTTCAAAGTATAAAATTACATCTTGCCACCTTACCAGCATTACAAAAACCAGAACCAGAAGAAATGTTAACTTTGTACATAGCAGCAACAGAAAATGCCATTAGTGGAGTAATGGTGCGAACGAATGAGAAAATCGAGGAACCTGTATACTACATCAGCAAGACTTTGAATTCAGCAGAAAGAAATTATACAAAGATTGAACAATTAATTTTGTCAGTGGTATTTGCTACTCAGAAGTTACGCACTTATTTTCTCACTCATTATGTTCGTATTTTAACCAAAGCTCCATTGGAATCAGTTTTAAAGAATACAGGGAAGGTAGGAAGAATAGCAAAATGGAACGCTCAGCTAGAACAATACAACATTGTTTATGAGTTACAAACTGCGCAGAAATCCCAAGTTCTAGCTGATTTTTTAGCAGATTTTCCAATCGAGGAAGAGTATGAAATTCAAGGACTACCGGGGTGCGAAGAAGAAGAACCAGTAGAGATACTAGATTCAAATAGTTCACAACGATGGGAGGTTTTTGTTGATGGGTCGCGAAATAAAGAAGGAGCAGGAATAGGTATCGTGATTACAGCGCCAAAGGGAGAACGTATGATACACTCATTTCGACTTGAGTTCGAAGAACATACGAATAACATAGTAGAATATGAAGCAGTGGTCCATGCTCTCAAACTCATTATTGAATTAGGAATAAGTGATGTAAGACTCACCAGTGACTCGCAGCTGGTGATTAGACAGATCGAGTTAAAATATCAAACGGTCGATGAGGACTTGGAACGATACAAAAATCTTGTACAAAGTTTAACAGTTTGTATTCCAAAAATTATTTTTCGACATCTGTCTCGTGAAAAAAAATCGACATGCGGACGCACTGGCATATATCTCATCCATGATAAATGATCCAAATACTAAAGCACTAAAAATCGGGAGAATATGTGAGCCATCCATAAGAGCACAAGTATTAAATAACATAGAAAAAGACGGTATCGATGACTCAGCCATACAAAATGCCACATCTCCATCGCAACAAGAAAATGATCAACCAAGTGAGCCAGATTGGAGAGTCCCGATACATCAATATTTACAAACTAAAGAATTACCAACGGATTCTAAAGAAGCAAGGAAAATTCAACTTAAATCAAACAGCTACCAACTTAGAGATGGAATTCTTTATCGACACTCTTTTCTTGGACCATTATTTCGATGTTTATCACGGAAAGAAGGATTACGAATTCTCAAAGAAATACATTATGGAGATGCAGGAAACCATAGCGGAAGACGATCGCTAGCATTAAAAGCCAAAATGCAGGGTTATTATTGGATTTCCATGTTGAAAGATTCGGAAGAAATGGTTCGAAGGTGCGAAGAATGTCAGCGATTTGGTAAGAAAATCAAAGCACCAGCTACGGAATTAAATTCAATACTTAGCCCATGGCCATTCGCAAAATGGGGAGTCGATATAGTTGGACCATTAGCTGAAGGCACAAAGAAAAGAAAATACTTAATTGTGGCCACCGATTATTTCACCAAGTGGGTAGAAGCAAAAGCACTAGCGCGAATCAGAGATACTGATGTTTTTACATTTTTATTCGAGAATATCATCTGTAGGTTTGGGATTCCAGCAGCGATAGTTTCTGATAATGGAAAGCAACTCCAAGGGAAGAATATCGATATGTTATTTGAAACATATAATATTCAAAAACATAAATCTACACCTTTTTACCCACAAAGTAATGGGCAAGCAGAATCCACAAATAAAACAATCGCAACAAATCTGAAGAAAACATTGGATGGATATTATAATAGGTGGTGCGAACAATTACATAATACATTATGGGCATATAGAACCACAAGAAAAGCTTCAACTGGAGAATCACCATATCTTCTTGCTTATGGAACAGAAGCAGTGATACCAACAGAGGTTATTTTGCCTACAACCAGAACAGAAGCATGGGAGAAAAACCTAAATTCAGATCTCATGTTACAAAAATTGGATGACTTGGAAGAAAGAAGAGAAGTGGCACTCCAAAAAATGGAGAATTATCAAAGGGGATTAGCTCGAGAATACCATAAGCGTGTAAAATCCCGAAATTTTGTCCAAGGTCAATATGTCCTCCGACAAATAACAGAACATCAAAGGGATAAAAGAGCAGGAAAATTCGCACCAACATGGGATGGACCATATGTGATTCAAGCACCGGCAGGACAAGGGTCGTACTATCTTCAGAATTTGCAAGGAGAAATTTTAAAGCATCCGTGGAATGCACAATATTTAAAGCTTTACTATCTGTGAATAACACCGCAAAAAACAGGTACATAAACAATTAATTCATTAATTTCTTTTATAATCACTCCAGGAGCATCGTACCATGGAGAATTTTATAATTCCATTAATCCCGGGATGTCATATACTTTGAATCCAGGAATGTCAAATCTTGGAGATTACCATGATAATCAAAATTCCATTAATCTCGGAATTTCATATACTCTGAGCGCTCAAAATCAATCCAGAAACATCATATTCTGGATATCGTTGCGATTGACGACATAATCATACACAAAAGGTGAACATTATCCTTAGAGAATTTTATTAACAATGAGATTCTTATCAAGAAGGGGTTCCTAATTATTGGTTTATCAATTTTCAGAGTACAGTTCGGGACCAACCCTGTATCTTACCCCTGGCCCGGGTTTGTTTCGTATGTGTGGGATCTCGAACAACATGATTTGAGGTAAAAAGTACTTCGATTCATGAGACTTAGAAAATCATATGATAGCCAAAAAGATTACTTAATCATATTTTCTTGTGCAGGGAACAGCATAAAAGGCAAGTCTAAAAATTACAAAAGAAAATCTTTGAAAAAAAACACACAAAGTACAAGATGGAGGAGTTAACAGAAAAAGAAACTACAAAGAATATAATCAAATATCAGGAAGACCGGATCGAGATGGTGGAGGAGGAACTGCAGGCACAGGAGCGCGCTTATTAAGCACTGAGGGATCGGATTTTGCACGATCTAAAGCAGTATTAAAGGACATCGCAATCTTCGCTTTAGCCTCTTGCCTGACCCATTGCACAAAATCACGCCCAAAGTTGATTTCTTTGTGAAGCTCTTCGATCTTTTGCTGATCTATTGCTACTTGAGTACTAAGATGTGACGATTGATTTTTCTCTTCACTTAGTTGTGCAGTTAATGAATCAATCTCTCGATCACGAGCATCAATTTTAGAAAGTTCAGTAGATAGTCGAGCATGTAAATCCTCAATTTTTGTGGCGCTAAGAGTCACATTATATTCAGAAGTCTTTAACTCTTGAGTAATCTTTTTCACTGAATCTTTTGCTGAGTTAAGCTCAGTTTTTGCTTGTGTTGCACGATTCTTAGCCTCATTTAACTTTGTCTCCAGTTCTGAAAATACAAGAAAACATCAGACAAATTTTATGATATCAAGAGCTATAAAATCAGTTAAACCAAAAATGTACCTCTGACAACAGATTTAAACTCTAATTCTTTGTGAGTTAGCAATTTTACAACTTCTCGATATTTTGATTCTGCTTTATTACGCCTCCAAATGGCTAAATCAGAACTATCGTTCAGTTGAGTCAGTTTATCTCTAACCACATTCATCTCTTTGAAAACTTCCCTTGCATGGTTATTCAATTGTACCATTCTACGTTCGATCCTAAATAATGTCTCCATATTTTCCACTGGACCTAGTATAAAATTTAAAAATTTCATATAAATCAAGTAAATAAAATAGTAATTAAAAAGGAATGAAAAATAAACCTTGATTTTGATTCTGAAGATCTTGATTGTGATCTTCAACAGTTCGGAGACGATCCTGTTGTTGCTGATATTGATCATTATGTTGATGTTGAAGCTGTTGAAGTTGTTGAAGTTGTTGTTGAAGAAGAGTATTTTGCTGTTGTAATTCATCATTCACCTGTTGTAAGGAGACATTCTTTTCCTTCATCTCCGCTGATTCTTTCCTGAATATCAATCTCATCATGGTAGCTCGAGCTTTATAAAATTTATAACCACTGAACAGACAGTCATTACCATATTGAAGCTGGGCTAAAGCCTGTTGTGGAAGTGAATATAATGAACTATCAGACAGAGTCAAGACTTCATTGAAGGTTGGAGGAGGCTTTACAGGAAATCTCTGCTCAAAAACATCACTCTTGGACCATGCATCCAAAGCTTCGTCCATGGGGATCGCACTAAGTGAATCCTTGAATCGAGACATGAAGCCAGAATCAGATTTGATAATATCAGGATTAGATGAAATATTCCAAAGCTCTTGAGAAAGAAACCATTTATATGCTTCTTCTTCATCCCCAATTAAATTGAAACCTTCACTGGAGATTCGATCGGAAATAGACTTCAGAGTAGAAGGATCGGCACTTGGAATTGAAGTATCGACCTCAACAGCAACAGAAGGAGATCGAACCAAAATTTCAGAAGGGGCGATCGATTCTACAATTACTTCAGAAGCCCCTTCGACTTCACCAGGGATCGAACTGGAAGGAGGGATCGAACTGGAAGGAGGGTTTTCATCTTCAGTACGATCTGTAATGTTAACTTCATCAACAATGGCGGTATCAGCCTCAACATTCATGTTTCCCATACCACCAATTGGAAGTATCTCGGCATTATCTTTCTCCGATGAATTCTTTTCTTCAGAATGAGATACTTCATTCACTATATCAATAAGATCATCAATAACAATATCATCTCCCTCTTCTTGAGGAAGGCCAGAAAAAGTTTCCAATGCACCATTATCAGGTACAGGGGAATCAAGCACGAAATCAAATGGAAGTGGAGAAACAACGTTATAAAAATTGGATGAAGTACCAGAAGAAGGTGCAACCATAGGATTGGATCGTTCCGATACCACAATTTCTGCTGGCATCGAGGAAACTGGAATAACATCGATAGGATCAAACTGATCCAATGGAAGAGCAACCATCGAGCTTCCTTCTCCCCTATCTGTACTGGGAACCATCTCTCCTATAACCTCGGTTGAGAGTTCAAGAGTTCTGGGCCTCTTTGGCTTCCTCTCTGCTGCGAGAACTAATTTTCGCTTTCCTCTACCATCAACTACGGCTTCGATCGTTTGTTCATCCTCGACGATCTGTCTATTCTCAACGATTTTAATACCACGATCAGGTGGAGGAAGAGGGATTCCGATATCCAAAGAAGGATCGACCTGAAATCAAAAAAAATAAAAAATAATAATAAATAAAAATATTTAAAGAAGTCATTAAAGATCGATACACTATAAAGAAATGGTATCAACTAAGAATTCCGAACCTTGAAGTCAAATTTATAATCATCAAAGTTCAATTTCCAGGGGCAATAGTTCGGAAAGCAGTTGCGAAGATGTTGAATTTCACTAGTAGGGAGATCACCATATACCCAAGGTCCCTCGATCAGAATAGGAGTACGATACCACCTATAATCATGTTCTCGACGAATTCTCTCATTCGAAGGAAAATCAACATTAGTGAATGGGGCTACCTTGATTCTGGGGTCATCAACTTCTCGAAGAAGAGGAAACCCTTTGGAGCATTTGCGAACAGGACTAACACTCCATTTAACAAAATTCTTAACAGTAATACCATCACCATAAGTATTCTGGAAATTCTCAGGCGTATAATTAACACGTTCCGAGGGATCGGGAACATAGCAAGTAAGACGGGTACGACCCTCACTGCGAAGGGTACATTCATCGAGAATCCGCCACCAGTTACCGTTATACTGTGTGATGGAACGAAGTTGAGTATGTGGAGCCCTGCTGCGAGTAGCAAGAACTGTGAATTGGAAAGGGTTGTTTTTCTCATACAGAGGAAGATGAAGACCAGCTTCCAAGGCACCAACAGAAATTAATAATCTATGATGGGTATATTGAAATTTTCTCATCGAATCATAGGTCATCATATCGGAAGTACTATCCGCAAAAGAAACTTTAAACCCTTGAAGGTTATGTCTTCTTTTAAATTCTTCAATATCCATGGATCGATAGCTATAAGATGACATTGACCGTTTACTTTTGGGGGCAATATTAGGAATATCGGGAGAAGAATCCCGTACGGTGCGAGGTACAGCAGGAGAAGGAGTAGCAATAGATGAATCTCGACGGGAAACAGCGTATTGAGATGAAGAAGTCCTACTTGATCTCCTGTTTCCACCCTGGTTGCTGGTAGTGTCAGATTTCCTTGGAGACATATTGAAGATCTGAGCAAAAAGAAACGAAAGAAAGAAAAGATTAACATATGAAGAAATTACCTATTAATAATTACAGTGTAAAAAAGAGTCTTTTTATTCATGCATAACCTGAGAATCACAATCTATTCACTACATCAACAGACCCACAGCCATAAAAAGAAAATTTCGAACCAAGAAAAGTAAAGTTACTTACATGAAGCAAAGAAATTAACAAATGTCAAATTGAAGTAGAGAAGAAACCAATTAACAAGAACAGAACTCCTGAGTAGTAGGAAGATTTGAAAAGATTAAGGAAAACAAGATGCAATAACTAAAAGAGAAAAAGACAGTAGAAAGTTACAGGATATTTAAAGAAGGAGAATAGTAACCGCCACAAGATGGGAGAACGAGATAATCGGAAAAGATTTGATTTCATAAAAAAGAGAAAGTGTAACTGACATAATCATGTGCATAAAAGTAATAAATACAGAGCCAGCAGAAAACTCGGAGAACGTGCGGAAAAGAAACTGACAAATCCTTCTCTATTTTTCAAAATCTCGGATCGACCGTTGGATGATTTTGTAAAAAAGAGAAGAAGGGGGCAAATTGTTAGTAAATTAAAGAAGCACGACACGTGGAAGAGGATCAAGTAAAGAAGCATCTAGATTAAAAAAGGTGAGAAACACAGGATCACTATCAAAGATATCGAATATCGAAAAGACATGAGATGTTTCCTGAGCAAAGAGCTGCATGAGTGACACATAAGATCGAGAAAGCTGAACACCAACAAATAAAACAAACAGCATTGATTGATAGCTGTTCGGGAAAACAAAAAGTTATTAATACTATATTATTTATGATCGAGAAAGTAAAAGATAATAATTACTCTATTCTTTTAAAGATCGAGAAAGTAAAAGATAACTATTATTATATTATCTTAATGATCGAGAAAGTAAAAGATAATAATTACTCTATTCTTTTGAAGATCGAGAAAGTAAAAGGTAATTATTATTATATTATCTTAATGATCGAGAAAGCAGATTATAATAAATACTCTATGATCGAGGCCACAGAAGTCTTAAGGGATAAGGAAAAATGTGTCGGACGTATAAAGTATCGAACCAAGAAGCTGT
>JAJJMC010010671.1:0-14051 GCA_023531435.1 Papaver californicum | reverse complement strand
TTTTTCCCTTAGAAGCAACTTTCGTGGTAATTAGATAGACTTCATCCTTGGTTTATCCCATGCGGGACAAACCAAAGGTTTCTCATTCACATAGAAGTGAAAAATGGATTTTTTATTTCCACACACAATATAGGTTAGTGACCCTTTGGTCCCATCAAGATAACTTTTGTAACAAAATATTTTTTTTTTTTTTTTTTTTGTAAATAAGCAATAAATTCATTTTTAATTCTAACAATCCCCCACATGAATGAAGAAGGCGATAAATCAGAAAACCGGAAAACGAGAAATACCTCTTAAGCAATAGGTGACCATATGGAATTGAACCTTTGCTTAGTGAGAAGTACCGGAACTACTTGATGGACAGTGAACGCGATGTCTTGAACTGCCATCGTTTGGTGTAGTTCTTCAATAGCTCCTTACGCGAGATATCTCTCAATTTTGCTGTTAAGTTCACGCCGTTGTGTCCGTTTTGGCCCTGGACATATCCCGTTTCTCAGAATGCTCTAGAGAATCAGCTCAGTTCTCATAGGAAGCGACCCACTTCCTCATTCAGATAGGTGAGTTCTATCAAGAGTGTTAACTGCTACACCTCATTTCAATCTTAAATTGAAACTATAGAACTCATTAAGACTTTACTATAAGTCATCCTCACATGCAGTCACACTATCACGTCTACACCATAGGGAAAGGAAAGAGAAAATAATTCTCTGATAGTGTTCAATTTTTACCCACCACAAATTAGTTGTCTCATTCAAAACCTTGATCTTGGGATCTCCAGTCAGCAAGGTTGAGTATCCTTCATGGAAAGTTTTAATTGATGAGCTTAAGTCCCATCCCCCTTGATGCATTACTAACTATCTCCTTGGACAAGCCTTTCGTCAAAGGGTCCGCGATATTCTCCTTAGACCTCACAAAGTCAACAGAAATAACGCCATTCGAGATTAGTTGTTTTAGAGAATTGTGTTTTCTCCAAATATAAATGGATTTTCCATTATAATTGCTGTTTTTAGCATTAGCAATTGCAGCTTGACAATCACAATGTATAGATATAGCTGGCACAGGCCTATGCCAGAGAGGAATGTCTTCTAAAAAATATCTTAGCCAAGCAGGCTTCCTCTCCTGCTTTATCTAATGCAATAAACTCGGATTCCATAGTGGACCGAGCGATACAGGTCTGATTGGAACTCTTCCAAGACACTGATCCACATCTTAGAGTGAAAACGTATGCACTCGTATATTTAGACTCCTCTGAGTCTGCTATCCAGTTTGCATTACAATGTCCTTCAAGGACTGCAGAGTATCTCTTAAACTCAAACAAAGTTTAGAGTGTATTTTTGGTACCTTAACACTCTAAATGTGCATCCCAATGCTCATATCAAACTGGTTATATTTTCTAAGTACAGATTCAATGTAATGAGATTGTCTAAGACTATATCTATTAGACTCTCTTCTAATTTTCATCCCTAAGATTACATCTGAGGGACCTAAGTCTTTCATGTCAAGGTCTCATTCAACATGTTCTTAGTGGAATAAATTACATCTATGGTTGTACCAGTATAATCAGATTATCAATATACAAGCATACAATCACACAGGTATCATTCACAAGTTTAGTGTAAACATACTTGTCATATTCATTTATTTTAAACCCATTAAAAATCATTACATGATCAAAATTTTCATGCACTAAAGATTTCTTTATTCTAAATCTTTTGCCTCTTCAAGGCTCAACTTCATCTTCCTATAGAAATAGAGGGTGACACGTAGAAAGGACATTTAGGGGATCAACACATATCATGAGAGATTCAGATTTCAAGGAAAAATAATTTTTTTTCCAAGAGATAACATCCCTAGATTCCATATTGGTATTTAGACCAATTTCTGAAATATCAGAACTCACAACCCTAACCCTATAATATGTAGTGTGTTCAGGATATCATATGAATACACAATCAACAGTTTTGGGTCATGTTTATATCCTCTTATGTGGAGGGATGGAAATCTTATCCAAGCACCCCCACATTTTTGAAGTATGCAAAAATAGGGTTGTCTACTTTTCTGATCCATTAATAAGTACTTGTTCAGGATATAGCAAACTGAGAGGATGGCCTCCCCCCACAAGTTCGCAGGCAGTCCTGAGCTAATTAGCATGACATTCATCATCTCCTTAATGGATTATATTTTCACCTCTAGTTAGAACTGAGTTCATGTCAACTAGGTCTGAGTGAATTAATTCTAAGGGTTTTAGAAATTTCTGAACACTTTTCTTATAAGACTTTTTAGCATATTTTGATTTTTAAAATTTTATGTTTACTTTCCAAACTAAATTTGGGAATGCAGCCTATGCTGGCCAGATTGTTCATTGAATAACATGACCAAGTCTGCCATGTCAAACATTCAGTGACATACAAACATAAAAGGAATTATTTTTATTTAATTAAATTGAGATTACATCTAATTTGTAAAAACCCTCTGTCTTATAGCTCTATCTACTGAGTTACACAATTTTTTCCAGATTCATAAAAACCCTTATCATCTAATATACTACAAGATGCAAGAATTTTACAGATGTCCGGAACATGAACAATTTCTTCAATGTGAGAATTTTGCCAAAAAATGAGCTTCAGCCCAACTTTGCCTTTTTCCGCAACTTGTGCTGCGGACGAGTTACCCATATAGAGCTTTTCTCCTTCCCCTATCTTCTGATAGGAGGTGAACACATCTTTGTTTCCGCAGACATGCTTGGTAGCACCAGCGTCTACCCACCAGTCTCTCACATTGGTTACCAGATTGACTTCAGACACTGTACCAAAAACCTTGTTCTTGTTGTTTTTCATAACAATTAGCATTATTTTATTTGATTTCTCTATAAATAAAATCCTTATGATTTCTATAAAATATTGCCTAATTTTAATATGAATATGATTTATTTATAATCAAATAATAACCACTCTACGCATGCTTCATGTAAAATCATTTTAGTGCATGATAACTACGTTTTATTATGCGTATAATAATTGTCTTGATTTTATGCATTAAATTTAGTGTATAAATTTTAGTGCATCTCAACGTTTCATCAAACGTGTCCTACGGTTGTTAAAATTAGTGTTTTAACCGTTTTAATAATATCAAGACAGCATGCATACAATTCATATATTAAAAATATATTATGATTATAATTAATAAATCATACATGTATATTATGATTCGTTCATATTCTGTTGCTTCCTTTAGAACGACCAAGAAAACTGCCTCCGAAAATTCCACAATTTAACGACCAAGAAAATTGCTCCGAAAACCACCAGAAGCAGATAACCCAGATTCATAATCAAACACGAATTGAACACCTTCCTCTGACGAAAACGAATAAAATAAACAATCCCCGAATGACCATCTTTCTATGACTTAAACCCGAGCCCAATCCAAATTGAGTGTCCAAGTCCATTTAGTCATCCCTTATAATTTTGTTGAGTACAAATAATAGAGATAAAGGAAACCTCTAGACAAACATGTGAGTCACATGTATGGATAAGGGCAAAATGGTCTTTTTCCCTGATTCTTTTAACCTAGCGGATCACCCTTCTTCTTCGATGATCAACTTTAGTTCCGTAAGCAGAACTTAAAAAAACCAGAAAGAAGTTCACCACCGGCTGTTGGGCTAGAAGAAGTGACAAATGGGTATGTTCCAAAACCACTGTGTGCCAAAACCCCATCGATCAACATTTTCTTTTTATGTGCTATGGAATCATTCATAATAAGAACAGTATCAGCAAACCTCTTATACTGTTCAACCTCTTCACACCGGATCTTTATTACCTCTTCATCTTCTTCAACATCTCAAAATAACAAACACCCCTAAAATCAACTGACAATCAAATCAAAAAACCTAATTAAGGAAATCAATCGGATTTGATAAAACGAAGAAATGGTGAAGATCTACAGAGATTAGAAGGTGGGTTTGTTGCCGAGAAATGTTCTCTCCCTATTAAGTTTCTTCATCACGATTACAGTGATTCGAAACCCATTAGTCCGTTATCATACGTTTCATTTTGCTCTAAAAGATTTTAATTTCTGCTCCACTTTCAATCAGGTTCACGATTATCTTCGGAACCCTTGTTGATAATATCTAACATTCGATTCTCCTTTAACGCAAGTAAGGCCCTGTCTTTCTTCTTCTCACGAATCAATTCTCTAGCAAGCCCTTCAGCGATTGTAGTTTTACCCACACCAGGTTCTCCAAATCAAGCAAGGGTTGTTCTTTGTACGTCTGCCCAATATTTGGGTTACACGCTCTATCTGTGCTGCCCTTCCAACAACAGGATCTAATTTGCCCTCCTCGGCCAATTTTGTTAAATTGGTCCGATACTCCTCAAGTGTAGGCATCTTACTGTTGGTGCTACCTCCTCCAATGCCACCACCTACAGCTTCAGTACTTTCACCAACGCAAGTACACGTGCATCCACACTTTCACCCTCACGAAGTAAACCAAGCAGCAAATGCTCAGAGCCAATATAGTTATGTCCAAGTTGGCGTGCCTCTTCTAGTGAAAATTCCAAAACACGCTTTGCACGAGGAGTAAACGGTATCTCGACAGCAACAAACCCACTACCTCTGCCAATGATTTTTTCCACTTCCACACGAGCATCCTTAAGATTGATTCCCATACTTCCATTGTTACAGAAAAATAAAATATCGAGTTAAGATTGTTGGATAAAAATTATTCCTGTAACAAAGAAACAAACCAAAACACCAGAAGCTTCGCAAATGTTAACGTTAGCGCAAATATCACATTTTCAGACAATCACTCAAAATACAGATAAGAGGAGTCGCATGTTCAACAGACTTCCCTTAACTCGATATTTGCCAGGTACACTTTAGAAAAATGTTGCTATACCTTTTAGAGTTGGCAAATCGAATCCAGGATAAAACCTCTTGATACCAACCCAGTTAGCAAGACTCGTTGGCCCGTTGTGAACTTAACAGAAGAATAAGATAAAGATAAATCTAGTGCGCACAACAAAGCGAGAAGAGGGGAAAAGACGACAGGATAGTAGCTGCGTCTGGGGTAAGTTGAAAATGAAAATTCTTTTTCTTTTATAGAAAAATTTGAGAGAAGAGAATTAAATTGTATTTATGAAAAATCTTTTAATTTAATTCTCATTAATTCACATAAATAATAAAACGGTTTTTAATTCACATAAATAATGAAACGGTTTTAATACTTATTATATGAATTTAAAATAAAACCATTAACTCTATTAATAGGCACACGCTGGGCACACGTCGGCTCACGCCAAGCATACGACGGCTCACGCCAGCTCACGCAAAACACACGCAAGCTCCGTAAGCCCGCGTGCGTGCTTCGGTGCGAAGCACCGCACATGTGTGAATTTGCCCACTAGCCCATTCCCTTAGTCTATATCCAATCCACACGTTTTTCCCTTAGAAGCAACTTTCGTGGTAATTAGATAGACTTCATCCTTGGTTTATCCCATGCGGGACAAACCAAAGGTTTCTCATTCACATAGAAGTGAAAAATGGATTTTTTATTTCCACACACAATATAGGCTAGTGACCCTTTGGTCCCATCAAGATAACTTTTGTAACAAAATATTTTATTTTTATTTTTTTTTGTAAATAAGCAATAAATTCATTTTTAACTCTTTTTCCTATCAAGGTCCATGTAAAGAGCCGTAATAACTATAGAATTTACTTTAAGAAGTTTCTAGCTAATCTATCCGCTAATATATTATATTTTTGATTTATATAAAGATAAGAAGAACTTGTAAAATGTAGACTGAGATCTTTAGCAGCTTGTAAAATATTTGAAGATCTCCAATCTATAGTAAGAATTTCTTCTGTATGGAATATATTACTTTGATGTTGTCATTGAAAAGGACGATGTTTATTCTGCCAAACTGTTGCAACCATATGATTGCCTCCCTACATGCTATGGACTCTTCCTCTGTTGGAGGACTGCACCATCCATTCCTTCATGCAAAGTATACAATAGTACCCACATTATTCATATAGACACTTCCATAAGCAAATTGACCAGTCTTTTTAATTAATGATGCATCGAAGAAAACATAAAAGATGTCATTAGTATTCAAAGGTATAAAAGTAGTATGATGAGTGCAAACTGGATGCCAAGAAAAAAAAATGAGGTTTAGAGGATGACCTATCATAGATATTAGAGGGGATCCAAAATTTACATAACTCAGTAGAAATTGAATGTAAAAGATGCACAGGGTTAAGAGAAATTTTATCTTGACATTTTTATTTCCAAATAAACCACATAATATAAGCAATATGATCCCTAACTTTTTTTTAACTACCAGATATACCAGTCATGAAAATACTTGTTTATAGCTTCATAGTAAATATTGTACATAGATAATCCTCTCCAAATTACTTCAACAAAAGGACATCGTATAAACAAGTGTACTACAAATTTTTTTGTACAAAGATTACATAAGGGACAATTGACATCAATAGGTACAAATCTCCAACAAATATTTCCAACAGGTAAACATGCAGACAAAGTTTTCCATGAAAAAAATTGAACTCTTAGTATAACCTTAAGATGCCTAATTGGACACCATTATATTCTTTGAATCTTTTTATGCCTATTAGATATAAAATTGTAAGCAAACTTAGCCGAGACCATACCATCCTTAGTACCTAAGCATTTCCTGGTATCTGGTTTATCATTTTGAGGTTATAAAGTTAGAATAGCTGAGGTAGTAGTATCATTGAACATATGATGCAAAAGATGTAATTCCAGTCACCTTGAGAAGTAATAATATCATCAACCTTTAAAGACAAATCCATGTGAATACTAGGTTTAGATATAGGGAAAGTTCCATTGGGAAGCCATTTATCAATTCAAAGGTGAATATTGTCACCAGTACCAATGTCCCAACTGTGATGAAGCCTAATAATATCTAATCCTCTACAAATGCTAGTCTGGATCCAGAACTTAACTGATTTTTTTCTTATAATTAAGGGGATCAGTATGAGGGAAATATTTAAATTTTATAATCCTACACCATAATTGATCTGGATTGTTGATTAATCTCCAATCTAGCCTAGTGAATAATCTAGATTAATCCTATGTGGTTTTTTAAGACCCATGCCCCCAACGAGTTTACTAGTGCACATTTTAGACCAAAATTTGATATAAGAGCCTTTGTGTCCTTCCTACTTTTTCCACCAAATATATTTTTAAAGATTATTAGAGTTTTAGTCGGTAATGAAAATCACATCATTTGATGCATAGCATTAGTTACAGAACTAATTAAGACAGCTCTACCATCTTGATTTAGTAACTTTGTTTTCCATCCTTGTATCCTTTGATAAACTTTGTCTAAAAGATTCTGGTAATTAAAGCTTATACTTCTATTGAAAAAAAAAGGGAGTGTCAAGATAAGTATCAGTTTTAGTGATTCTACCTACTTTCATAATCATAGCAAGAATCTTACAATGCTTATTAGAAACACCTTTACTAAAATAGACTCCAGTTTTTTCATAATCGACTACCTGTCCTGATGACGCACTAAAGATATCTAAAATATTAAGAATAGTTCTATCCTGACTAATCGTAGCATCAGTAAATATAGAAACATCATCAACAAAAAATAAATGGGAAACAAATGGACTAGAAAGAGTTACCTTGACACCTTTGAGAGAATTAGAATTTTGTGCATTAAGTAACAACTTAGGTAAATATTCTATGCATAAAACAAAAAGAGTAGGAGACAGCGGATCTCCTTGACAAATTCCTATGGTAGGGGAAGAAGTTTCCCCCGGAGAACCATTAACCAAAACAACATAAGACACTGTTGAGATGCGTAAATAGATAAGTTGACAAAAATCTGAAGAAAACCCCATTAAAGTTAAAAGATGAATAATAAAGCTCCATTATAATCTATTCAAGACCTTATATAAATCTAACTTAAGAGCCATATGCCCAATTTTTTCGCTTACAAGTCTTCATGGTATGTAGAATTTCATGTGCAACAATAGTATTATAAGTAATTTGTTTATTAGGAATGAGAGAGGATTGATTTTGATAAACAAGTTGATCTAAAAAAAACTTTTCAATCTATTAATAATAAATTTCACAATCAGTTTATAAAGATCATTACTTAAACTAATTGGACAAAAACCAGATGGGGTTTTAGGTATAGGGATTCTTGGAATTAAAGAAATAAAAGTGTGATTTATAGATGGTTCAAAATGTTTGTTTGCAAAAACAGATTGAACCCAAGGAAAATTAAATCATTTTTCAATAAATCCCAATGGTGTTGATAAAAACGTGGTGCGAGCCAATCTGGACCTGGAGCTCCCCAAGCATTTGATGCGTGTCGTAAGTGCAACAAATTATTCGAGATATATCTCACTAATTAACTAGTAATATAGCGATAGTAAGGATCGTTCCCACAAAGAGCTGTGTAATTGATATGTTATTAATTTAGATTAACAAAACTAGAATAAAAGTAAATACTAAGGGGGATTGGTTGTTTAAATCAATTAAAAAGAATGATAATATGAAGAAAAGATGATTAGGGAGTCCTTCGTTGTTACCAAACGTTAATTCGAGTAGCATACTTATCTATCTTTCGTTAGAATCATTCATCACCAACCTTAGAACAACAGCTAGATCAGACTATCCCAAAAACTCCTTTTATCACTGGATACAGAAGCAGTCGACTAACAGATTCCATTTGTCTGAACCACCAAGTAGTAGATCATTCAAGGTGTAACCCAATCAAATGTTTTAATCTTTGTGAATTTAGGTTGATCCCAGTAATTAAACTCTTAGATCAAGGTCCACTTGCTGGTGTTGTCTTCACTCACAATTGTTCCACAACATCCCTCTGCAAGGTCTCGCGATTTCTACTTGTGTACGAGTCGATGAACGATTACTTATCTCATAACTCAATACTAGCGATAGAATAATCAATAAATTAATTTAGTATGCATCCTAAACAATCTAAGAATTACCCATAAACATTAGATATAGTAAAGACAATCGATTATGATTAAAATCTGAATAAACTTGTATAATTAATAAAGTTTCACGCTTACAACAATGAATTCATCCTTAAATCAACAAAGGGATTAGCTACTCATAATACAAAGAAGAATGGTTCCCCCCTAAAGGGGTAAACCCTAAGTTTAAGATGTAGAAGTTTTAGTATGAGAGGTAGATTGTTGTAGAGACTACTTCTAAGATATCTTGTTTGGGCCTTACATGTCTTCTTTTACAGGCTTTAATGCTTGGACCTCAAGTTTCCTCTCTTTCTAGGGTTTAGAATCCTTCCGGGACCGTTTTTTGCTTGTTTTAGAAGCCCAAACACGTTCTGTTACGTCCATAGTTCAGTTGGCTCTTATGGTGACCTTCCAACCGAACCTAACAAGTAAAAAATATGTTGACTAAGTCAAAAGTTCTGCTAGGCCGTGGTGGTAGATGGTCGTGTCGTAATCAACCAAAATAATCGAGTTCTTACTCTTCCAAAATAGATTTAAGTATAGCAAATAAGAACAAGTTCGTTCCCACAGAGAGGCAGTGATTGTGATTTATTTTCAGTTACGTGAGTAAAGAGGGGGGGGTTTATGTTGTGATTTAAACTAAATTAAACTAAAGCAAAATAATAAAAACGTGTATCGGGGAAAGAAAGCATTGGTTAGAGAATTCGTCATCCGTTTTCCAACATGTTATCAATCAAAGCATACTCAACATTCATGAATTAGTAATACCAATAACCCTAAAGCATCCTATCGCAGGGCTACTCCGGCAAAAATCCTAATATCATCAGAGAGGGTATCGCGCCGCTCTCTGAATTCTTAACACCAGATAACTCGATGTAAACACCAAAAGTTTAACCCAATGAAAGCAATGGTCTTTGTGAGTTGAGGTTATTCTAAATAACCCGATGCATCGCGCAACTCGGATTTAATCTAGGTCAAGCTTCTACACATACTTGCATGGCAATTTTAAGTATTGTTAACAAATATGCTATACTACTTGTAACTAGAGTCCTTCGACAATTCCAGATCGAAAACTCTAGTTTAATTGTAGATATCAGTGCATGCTCATTAAATTTGCAACTTAAACAAACACACAATCAATCATACATGGCGTTATAATCAGTAGAACATGAACGATACTAAAAACAACATGAACATATAAGCATGCGCCATTCAATTGATAAACATGTCTTTAAACTTCAGATTACATCCCTAACCAATATAGAGGGTTTAGCTCATCATGGGTTTCTCAAAACCCATGGAAATCAATAAAGAAAAGTATAATCAAACCCGGAAAAGTTGCGACGAATAATTGTGGCTTCGAAGCGCAGCTGCAAAGATAGCCAGCAGCCTCCAAAACGCCTTCAGCCTTTTTCCTTTTTGCTGTCTTCTTCTCCTGTTGCTGTCCGTGTATTCTATTCCCAATTGTGTATCTTAAAACTCATGGAACTTAGCTATTTATATTATTACAAAAGCCTAAAATAGTTGCGTATCCTAGCTTGGGCAGAAATCCGATTTCTCTTGTGTTTTGGCTTTTGGCCGAAAATAGTTGCGCCTATGCTAGCTTTGTGTGGCCAACTCGTGTGCTAGAGTCTTGTGTGGTGAACCTGACCTCCAATAGTCCATTGGACCGTCAATATATTTTATATCTACCCCTCCAATAGGCTTCCCACGAGAAAGGCCTAATTTCTTCATGTGGACTTCGAGTTAGCCACTTAGCCAATCCTAGTAGAACTAGGAAATGTGCTAAGTATCCATATTTCACTCCAACAAGGTATATCAGCTCCAAATCCTTTCCTAAACCAATATAATGTCTAAAACATAGCTAATAACCCACCAAGGCTATCCACTAGCCCATCAAACCATTCTAGCCCTTCAAATCATGACTTAGCACATTACCGCATCATGCTTCAGCCGCACTTACGCCTGGCCGCTGGCTGCGTAGGCCAAATAAGCCACTTCGGGGCTTTGCCCATATCTTCCTCAATTTTGATCAGAATGACTTCATTCTTTCACCATTGGCTTTGTAATTCAACTGCATACACTGTGGTATGTGAAAGGCCTATTTTAAGCAGAGTTTCACTGGCTCCTCGGTGATTCTAGCTCTTAAGCTCCATTCTGCGGGTTTCTGAAATGTAACCTGAAAAGGCGACTAAACTTCAAGTGTAATCAAAATACCTAATAATTCACTCAAATATAGCACATAAGGGTCAGGAAAAACTACTTTAAATGTATGATTTAAGCACCTATCAGTAGATTTCCCAGCCGAACCTTCTCCTGGAGCTCTTCAATTCTCAGCCGAACATCTCGTTGTAAATTCTTCCAAGCTTGTTTTGCTCATAACTTCTTCGTCCGATGTCGGAATGACCTTATTATTTTTTGCGTTGGCTTCATATTCTCGTTCTCTTCAAGATGATGATAAGAAATCATGGATCTGATTAAGTTGAATTTGGTCTTGGATCCTCCTTCACTTGCAATGCTTTACTTCCTTATTCATTCTAGCACTTTGTAACTCCTTTTGGATGATTCACCTAATATAACACTAGGAAAGAAAAAAAGAGTAATAGCAAGTAATATGCAAGAATTATAACTAAAAAAAATATAAATTTGACTGTAGAAACATTTGAATTATGCACTTATCAGCATTCATCATAAATAGAGCAGACTTTATCTCCTCTTTATTAGGTATTTGGCAAAGATATTGATTGTCAGAATATGAGATTAAAGAAGTAAAAATATTAGCAAACATAGGATGAATCTGATTATTAGAAGACATATGAATAAGTTTAGAATGAGAAATGATAAGATTACTTTGAGCTTGCTGACCTTTAATCCATAGATCAGAACTTTCTCTTAAAGCATGAATCTTATTAGTTCGTCTCATATCAGATGCATATTGATGAAAAAACTTCGCATTGTGGTCAAATTCTTTAATCCATTTATCCTTAACATGTTGACTCCAGTAAAATTTTCCAATAGCATACCAGGATTCGAATTCATTATATAGAGTATACAAAGTAAGTTTAGTTTCTACAGAAGCAGGCTTTTTATTTTCACAATTAATGTTTTGTAAAATAGTAGATATATTCCGGAAAATATTACCAAAATCTGACTTATTCCAATTATTAAAAGAAGTATGCATGTGGAACAAAGTAGCTAACATAGACTTATTGTGAAATTGAAATTCATAATAAGAAGTTTCACTCACAACAAAATAATCCTTATACAGTTCCCAACATTTCATATATCTTTTAGGATTAAAAAGTTTGTCTTGAGAAAGAAAAGTAGACAACATTATGAGAAACTACTCTAATAGGATGATAATTTTATACAAAAAAGTATAGATTGAAAAGTTTGAACCCTTCTTGTACAACAGTCTATCTCCAGCCGTCTTCCCAACACCTCCTTCTCAGATTTCAGCACCAGGCTTCCAGGGCAGAGCCAACCCATGGAAAAACATGTAGTTGCCTACCTTGCTGGACTGGCTCCAAAGCCTAATTTTCTTTTATAGTTTATGGGTTTAAGATTTGGAGAAAATTTTTTTCCTATGCAATCCTAGCTCCTGCCCCTACAACCTCCTCTTTATGTCTACAGTTGTCGTCAGAGGAAGCATTAAAAGAAACCAGCCCAATCGAACCCCTAGAATTGATCTCCCCTTTCTTCTTTTTTAGTTTCTTCTTATACCCCCACCTAATTTCTCTTTTCACACGCCCACATGCTCTACCTCACCAGACCGAACAAGCCTAATCCTCATTTCTTTCTTTACGTCACCCAACACCCAGCTCTGACGCCTACCGTGTTCCCAACATGTTATTCATTCCATAAACGATAAAAGAGCATCTGCTTTTTTCTTTTAGTTCGTACTTTTTCTTTCACCTGCCATGTCAATAGCCTACCACTTCTCAGCCACCAACCTCTCTAGACCTCACCCTTTATTCTTTTCCCGTCAAACTTCCTTTTCTTTCTTATTTTTTTTTCTTTAAGGAAAAGGGAAAATTAGATTAAAAAGTAACAATCATCCAAGCAACGAAAGTTAAAAGAAACAAGGAAAAAACAAGAAATTATTTGTTTCCTATAACAGCTTCCCAATAATAAATTAAGGTATCCAAAATAATACCCCTAAAAAGCTTTGAATGGATGTACCAATTGAACAACAAACATTGAATAGAAACAATTAGTTGATTAATGTTTCTATTACGGTTATTGTACAATCTGTCATTATGCTTAATTCATATTGTCCACCAGATCGCAAACAGTAAAATCCTCTAAATTTTCTTCATCATATTATTACTCTTCTTATTTGATCACTCCCAAATGTTGGCTTTAATATTTTCTGAAAAAACCCAGCAAACTCCAAAGCTATCTAGGGTATTTTCAAAATTTTCTAGATTCCTCATTGAAAAATATGAATATTTAACCGAAAGATTAATTCCCTTCCAACTCACGTACACACTTTTATCGACGTCCCACTTCTTTCTGTCCAATTTGCTTCCACCTAATATCCCTTTAATTCCAATCAATATGGCCATTCCTCTCCCATGTTACTGGACTTGAAATAAAGTCCACGCCCCATTTTTACTGCTGCCACAGATAGGGCTGTCAATCCCAATCTGAAATCCAATAGCCGTTTCCGATAATTCAGGATCCTATAGGATATTATCCGATATGACGGATATCGGATGTCGAAAACGGATATTTCTATCGGATATTTAGTGTTATCGTAACGGAACCGGCTAAGCCAATATCCATCAGATATTTTCCGATACCGATAACCCACTAAAGAGTAACTAGGTATAATTTTACGCCCCAACTCTCAAAAACCAGTATTTATTTCCTATTTTTCTTCTCTAACTTCTCCCGCTTCTTCATTCTCATCGATTCGCTTCTGTAAATGTAAAAACTCGTATGGAAAATTCAAAGATTGAAGGCCTAGGATCTATTTGGAAAGAAAAAAATATTTTTAAGAATTTGTAACAGGATTTGAGTTCTCCATTCTGAATTTTTTAAGAATCTCG
>JAJJMC010010670.1:0-12386 GCA_023531435.1 Papaver californicum | reverse complement strand
TTCGTTACAAAATTCTTAAAAACCAAATTTTATTTACAAAAAAAAAAATCCAAAAAAATTCATAAGTTAAATGTAATAAAACAATAATCAAAATATTTACTTAACTAATTTAGTCTAATAATATTTATTTAACTACTTCAATAGATTAGTGCTAATTATCAGGGGCAGTTTTACCATTATAAAAGATATATGGCTAAGGGGTTTTGAATTCTACTTCTTAATGACCCTATTTTGTTTTATTACTTAGCCCCCAATTAGTTTTAGTATACCCCAATCCGGCGAGTACTAAAAAATCAATTACAAATATCTCAATCCAAATTATTTTTTAATATGTAATGTTAATTTATTACAAAAATATAATTTATTTATTACTTTATTTTCTTATGATTTCAGATAAGATAATTATCCAATATATGGATAAAAGTTCGGATACGAATTCGAAGTGAATTTTTTATATATGTTCAGATTTAGAATCGGATTCGGATAATTTATGAAATTTTCCAATTTGGATACCGAGGGTCCCCTATTCGCATCCATATGCATCTGTTTACACCTTTAATTATTACTCTTTGCATCAGAAAAAGAATGCACCTTAACACGTTATTATGTGCCTGCAAGTAACCTGATTTTAGTTGTTTTTCTTTATATGTATACATTATTTTCTCTTTTTGTATCTTATTTTTTGCTATTTTAGAACTGTGATTTTAATTATTTTTATTTTTACCTAAACATAAATATTTTTTTATCTTTTTGTATAACTCTAAACGAGTGTTGTTTATCCCTCAAAATAATTAAGTTATACTTTTTGAAAATACTTAAACGAGTATAATGATTAGTAGAGGATACAAATAGCAGGAAACTATAAAGTGAATTCAGTTTACGTAACCAGTGAGGTATTTTTTTTATCCGCAAACATTAAAACTAGAGCAAACATAAAGAGTAGTTAAAGTAATCAATAAGATATAAATATTGGTTAAGTGTTCATCTTCTATCACAAAATATGCACTATGATTAACTTTTTTTTATTATAAAGAATAAAAGAGGGAGACAATACAAAGGCTTCTTTTAAGGACTAAGAAAGCAGAAAACATGAAAGATAAAAGGAAATTACAAGATTACATTATTCGAATGAAAAATAAATACTAATATAAGATGATGCTATTAAAATTCTCTGACGCAAGATTTTGAAAGAACAATCCTATAGTGAAGAAGAACTCTTGCATTTTGTCATAGTTGGTCCTCAATTTTGAATTTATCCTCAAAAATTCCTTTGTTCCTTTCAGTCCAATTTTTCTAGTGAGCAGCTCCAAGTATAAGAGACCATACTTTTTTGTCGGTTCTCTGAGCTTTGAAAGTATTCCAAGATTGCAGTAGGACCAAAATGGAAGATGGGCGTATACCATATACCATATGATATCAGGATCCAAATCCTTTTTTCTTGAAAGGGGACATTCAAAAGATAGATGCTTTCCACATTCCTCAACGTTGTTACATAAAAAAATATGTGTTTACATGATGATAACCCCATACTATCTTATCAATTGTAATGATTATGTCATGTGAGGAAAGCCATTTGAAGAAACATATTTTGGTGAGTAATGATTAGCTTTTAAAATCAGCGGAAACTGATAGACGCATCTGTGTTTCTATTTTATATCAATTCTATGTAATGTTGGGACTCAATTTTGTACTAATATTGTGTTTTATGTATGTGTTGGTATTTTTTGGGAAATAAACTTTTTTAAAAAAATTGGCTCGAAAAATCACTAAAGGAACCTAAGGATTGGATAAGGGCATCCTGGTTGATAAAGGCACCCACGATTTACTAAAGGCCCAAATTCCTTCCCATTTCAAATACAAAACTTGGCGGAAAAGGTCAAATCTCATCTGTGGACACTAATTTTGGGTTAAAGATTGAGTTTTAAGACAAGATTATTGTCTTGCCTTATTTATAAGTGTTTAGAAAATATGGGACTCGATCAAATCAAAACATAATCGAGAAAATATTCTTGAAAAGAACAAAACAGGGGAAGAAAAATAATCCCGAGTATCTTTGTTTATTTTGAGAAGATAGATGCAGTTGCAAGGAAGTTTTTTTTACTCAGGGATTATATACTATAAACTAGAAAAACTGTTGTCAGCTCTAAAACGAGTACAAAGAGATAAGATGAGAATACAATTTCCGAGAATTTTGAGCAAAATAGAGATATTTGGAATTAAATCAAGTGATTTGAGTCCTGTGGGTATATGTATGAGTTGTGGGAACCAACATAGGAGAGGGTCGGGCTCAGAAGACCAAGAGAATAAAGAAAAATCACTTCAGGGATTTTTTTGTTGTTGTTGTTGAAGAACAAGAAGAACAAAGGCTACACCAACAGTTTCTTCAACCTCTCTACCACGGTTTCTTCAACTTTTTTGCAACGTTTATCTTCAATTTGTAATATTTATCTTGAGGTTTTACTGTAATATATGTACAACGTAGAAGATTCATTGTTTTATTCTTTCTAGTATATTTTCATCTTATAAACACTTTTTGAGCTATGTATCTAACTTTTAAGTGTTTTAAGCATGAAGGGCTAAATCCTTTTGCTGAGGCGACGGAGGAAGCCATTGTTCTAAGAAAAGTGGTATATTTATGTCTTAATTGATTTTTGTAATTTCTTTTATGATTATTTGCTTTGATTACAAAATTTATTTAAAAAGATTTTTATTAAGCAGTTGTGATTTCTTTTGATAGAGCATGCTTAACCTAGGGTTGTTGATGTTCTATACTTTCGATTTACAATTTTTACTTTGAAAATGTACTTTTAAAACATATAAGAATAACTTTAAACGTAAACAATTGCATGAATATTGATTAGATTGAATCACTTTAATTGGTTAATGGTGGAGGCTCAATGTTTTTTTTAATCTTGATATCAACTTTGTTTTGAGTTTTCTAGTTTAATTATTAGAATTTGAGTATAAAAATCAAATCTTCACAAGTTCTGAAACAAAAACATTCTTAGCACCATCTACAACCACATCAGAAGCATCTTAAAGAAAGGACTAGCAAACATGTGGAAGCATCTCAGAGAAAAAACTACGATAGTATGGGGAGGAAAAACATAGAGACAAGTCCAAAGGATATGCGCTTTACCCAAGATATATATCAAATTTGTATATGATAGGGACATGTGAGAAGGTAAAAGTAGAATGAACTACTAAGTTTGAAGGGGAGACAAGGTATTTAATGCAACTGTTGCATGACATGTCGTGGAGCATTGGTCGGAGGGATCAGATCATCGTGGGAAGACAAATTTGTAATATAACAAGAGGCATATGACTAGGAAGTATAAAAGTAGCTATCAAGGACCTGATCCTTAGTCATATCCTTCTTGATTCGAGGAAATAATTCTTCCTCAATTGTGGTCAATGCCTCAACATATTCTGCCACCAATTTTTTGCTTAGCTACCTTGTCATTGATATCATACACTTGAGCCTTGTCTCTATGTCGTGTATAACGCTTTAACTGCCGCTCAAATTATGCATCAATACCCAAATAAAGACTGAAATTCTTCTTAGCCAACTCCCCTGAATTAGGCTTGAATTCCATCGGAATAATTCGTGCCTAAGTGTGCTCAAGAAATGATTCTTCCCAACTAATCACATCGATCATTGCCATAGTCTTTTGCCTACCAACTCCGACATTGACGAGTAAAGGTCGGGTCTCGGGTTTCATTGACGAGTACAACGAGCAATGATGTACATGTCTCACATTGTAATTTTTGTTGTATAAAAATTGTAGTTATAAATTTAAGGTAAACCATTGTGTTAAGAGTTATATTTTTTGGGTGAGAAAAGATAAAAAGTAAAGTTTTTAAGTGTTTTTAGGATTAAAAGTGAGAGTTCATCCCTAGGTCTTTTCGTAACCTTACACTTGAATAAATAAAAAATATCATCTTTTCAATGGGACGTAAGTAGTAATACCAAACCATGTAGTATCTCGTGTGTGATTTATGTGTTTTAAGTTATGTTTATCATGTTTTAGTTCTTGTATGTCTTTATTCCAAGAGGTGATGGTGTGAAATATAGTGCTACAAAAATGGCTACTACAATCATTATTCAATATTTCAATACCAAAGTCTCTAGAGTATTTCAACGCGGTCATACTTCGATAATTTTTTTGAATCATTGATACCATGGCGATGTATCTACGAATCCTACTCAGTGAATAATTCAATGCGACGTGCAGTTAGACTCAATTCTCTAGAGCATTAAGATCTATAAAATAGGATAACCAACGCAATGGATACACCTGGGTAGTCCATTTAATAAAGGTCAAATTCTATATGCAATTACTTGATGCTATCACTAACCATGGTAACACTATGATACTAGATACCAATGATTATCGATGATTATCGATGATTTCATATCTCCAAACACCAGTATATATATATGAATTCATATTCATTCAATTTGCAAGTTAATTTAAATAACAAAAGCAATCATATTATACACAATTTAACATGAATGATAATTATGAGACTATGAGTAATAAAAATTATTCAAGTAACATGTTTCGCACTTTTTATTACATCATAATCTAATATGAAAGAAAAAGATGATGTTAACCTTAATACGATGAACCCTGAGACGGGTCTAGTACGGATGTTATAAAAATCGATTTTGATATGAATTTCTGGATTGTTGTACTTGAGGCTGACTGAACAAAAACCATTCCAAACCATAAAACCTTACCAAACTAAATTAATTAACCCTGAAACAAACTGAATCACTTATTTAATGGCATGGAATAGTTTTAGAATTATGTAAACTATTAGATCTTGGTTTGGTCATGGTGAACCCTCAGAACAAATCGAAAACCATTGGTTCAAGTCCTTAGATTTTTTTTATTTCTAGCGATTAATTTGTTTTGTAACGAAGGATTTTTCAATTTTTTTATTTTTGCTTTGATAAGCAATCTATATTTGCTAATATATTTTCGTAAACTGATTCTTCTTAATACTTCGCATAACTATTGATTTTTATTTTTTTTGGTTGGATCTTAAAAAAATGGTTGTACATTAATTTTTATTGTTTATGATTTTTAAGAACCAATGGCTTTGTATCGAATCGTCTCAATTCGTTTTTGCATCAAACTTTTTTATGAAAATAGTTTGGTTCGGTTAAGACATATCGTATATTATTTTTTATTGTTTTTAGTTTTTAAGAACCAATAGTTTTATACCGAACCACCTAGATTCAGTTTTACATCAAACCTTTTATGAAAATAGTTTGGTTCGGTTCTACATCAAACTTAGAAACTGTTCATTTTGGTTTCGAATCTGCTGGCTTCATATAAAACCGCACCAAGGGTGTTTGGCAGCCAAGAAGTTGGGTATAATATACATATTATAAAACCGGGTCTGATACGGTCGGACATCCCATTGCTACAGTCTACACTTTCCCCATTTATAAAAGAAAGTATATCGACGTTTATGCCACTAAAAGTTATCTTGATTGCCACATAGGCATTAACAGCTTTACCTGTTTTTTTAGAATGGAACGGAAAATGTCATACTTGGGTAGGGCTGCACATCGGGTCGGGTGGGTCGGGTTTGGCCCCACCCGCACTCGACCCGCTAATTGACGGGTGACTGAAGTATTCACCCGGCCCAACCCGTCACACGGGTCGGGTCTGATCCGTCATTTTGGCGATGCGGGTGGGTGCGTATCACCCGCCCAGATTCAATGTAAAAAAATTCCATGACTTGGCTTTTTTTTTTATCCTCAATCGCCACCTGATAAACCATTTAACCAACATTCGATCATCTTAAAAAGACAAGTAACCAACATTTGATCCTACCTAGATCAATACCATTTGTATTGGGCAGATCATAGGGAGCCAATATGGTGACATATCGAATTACGACATTGCTACAACTATAAGAAACACAAAAGATAACATAGAGATTAACGGCTTTCCTTACACTATGGATTTGCATCAAATAGATCTTAAGTTATAGCATTGAACTGACTATAAAGAAAATTGAGATAAGCTAATCATTCGACTAGACTATATGAAAAAACAGATGAAATATATAGGTTTTAAATGGTGGTGTTGACATCCTTGCCTCTTTAACAACTCCTACAACATAAATTCCCTCATAGAAAAGATCAAATTCATCTCAAGAAATTCAAATTTCCCAATTCCATCATTTTCAAACTATGTAATCATATGTAAATATCTAAAGAATCAAACTAAACTTGAAACTTAATTAAAGCAAAAACTCACATCAATTAATGTTTAATTTCACTTAAATCAAATCATTTCCAATTAAAAGCTAAATACCTGAATCCACTTTCATCGGTCTCTAACTCAAACCCCTTTCCTTTTTAGTTTCGAATCAGCAACAACAACAAACTCTATCTACAATTCCTTATTTTTCTTCTTGCTTGAGATCTCTTCCAAACAGAAATCAATTCAAACCCAATATCTTTCACTCGTACAGACTTGTCTCGACTTCCAGAAAAATCTTTAGTGAAGAACCAACAATTTATCAAATATTGAATTGATAGTGGAACTTGAAATCACAATAACTCCTCACTTGCAAATCGAAGATCTGATAGTACCTCAATAACTGTCACAACCCCCATAGTGATGAGATAATTTTTCTCACATTTTTTCTTAAAAATTCTTTTCCCCTTTTGTTTGATGAAATAATTGATTGTTGAATTGTGCTTTGATCTTAAAGTTTGAGTTATATCATGATACATACATAAATAAAGAGTGAGAGAAGAATATTTAGATATGTCATGATTTCTCTCTAGTCTACTAAGCAAAATTTCTAGAAGAAGAAGAAGAAGAAGAAGAAGAAGAAGGTTATATATAGAAAGAGGTTGGAAAAGAAAGAATGAGATTTTTCTTGACGGGTTGACAGGTGGGAAAATGTGTCACATGTATTCGACCTGCCAGAAAGCGGATAAAAAAAAATATCACCCACACTCAACCCGTCTCTTGGAGATCAGATGCGAGTCGAATCAAAACTAACAGATTGACAAGTGGGTGACGGGTCATGGCCAAGTTTGTGCAGCCTTATACTTGGGGTATTTTTATAACTGAGACTTTTGTTTCGTCTAGGATTGTTTCCACCCAAATTGTGAAGGAACAAGTATAAATAATATCCCCCTTGTTAAAACCGAAACATATACAGTAACATAAACCCCTGCGTCGTCAAGAAACCAGTTTCTCCAAGATCAAGAACCCAAACCCAATTTCTCTTCTTCTGTTTCTTCCAGTTGAAAATCCAAAAATTGGTGCAAATGGATAATTTACAGTATAGGTTGTATGATGTTCTCCAGCAAGTAAAAATTGATGCTTTTGATACATTTACGGTAGTAAAGAACTGGATTAAAGAATCTCTAACAATTGAGCAAGATATTGAATTCCTATATAATGGAGAATTGATTGATGAAGATATGATGATATCAGTCTGGATTGATCATCACGACGGTATTCCTGAAGTGCAAGTTATTGAAGACAAACATGTGATTTATGAAAGTCCGAGATCATTATCGTCTGAAAGCAGCGATTTAATAGTAGTGGATGGTGAAGACCAAGAAGAACATCCATGGATTGAGAAGATTTTACTTCTTGCTATTGCTTTATCTGTTGTGTTTGCGGTATGCATAACAACTATTTCTCCCAAATCATCAGAAGATAATGGGTACGTATCTTCTTTTCTAATCTTTTATTTGTTTGCGAAAATTCCAAAAAGGGTGCATGTTTTAAATCCTATGTTTTGTTTACTGTTTGTTTAATGTAGGTTTAAATCCTACCTTATTGTTCCAAAAGATGTTACAGGCTCAGCTGTTAATGATAGAGATGAAGCTATTTGAAGCTAAGTGTGTCGAATGGGAAGGGATACAAGATATTCTTCCCAGTGAGTTTTTTTTTTTCTTTCGAATTTTTGTACATTTTCTTGGTAGGTCAGGTGACTCAGGTCTAATGTCTCCCTCTATTTTGTTTTCTAGCCCCCAAGATATTCATTTTTGTTATTTTTTAGACTCTTGTTATTTACAATCCACTATTCTTATTAACCAATCCAATTTTTTTAACATTTTTTATTAGTACAATCCTATGGATTGGATTTAGTTTTTATAATTTTTAAAAACACACCTAATCTAACTTCGCTGACCATTTGGTACGTACTTTTATTATCATAGAGATAAAGATTAGTAGAAGTGAAGAAGAACAAGAAAGATATATGATTATGATTTGCAGGGTTTATGAACATGTTATTTATAGATTAGATATAAGAAACTAGAAATAGAAAAAGGAAAAGGAAAAGGAAAAGGAAAATAGATTGGATTGGATTCATAAATTTTACTTTGATTTGGTTTCTAAAAAATAGTAGAATTCTATTTAATTTCTTATTGGATTGTATTAATAATGGTGGATTGGAAATATCAGGAGTCATTTTTTATCTAATAACAAAAAGTGGTTTTAGTATCGTGTAAACAGTTAGATTTTTATTTAATTATGATAAACCCTCGTACCAACTCGAAAGCTGTCAGTTTAAGCCCTGAGATTAATTTATTTTTAGCAGTTAATTTGTTGATTTATTTATCTTGTAAAGAAGGATTTGATAATTCATTATTTTGGTATGTAATTTGTATTTCCTACTATATTTTATATGAACTAATTTTTATCAATTTTTCTTTAAAAATTAAACCGTCAGATCTTTGGTAAAAAATAAAAAATCTTTTTTTGTTAACAAATATTAACTAGTCACATAAATCATATTGACCAATCTTTTTAGAAATTTATAGTCCAATGCAATGGTGAGCCTTCTTAATGATATTTCATTTCTTTGGTGTAAGTTTTGGAGTTTCAACTAGTTACCCCTAAAAATACACATATTATCTAGGGAATCTTACTGTTTTAGCTGTTCAAGAAGCTGTTCAGATTCATTCTCATGTTATTAAGCTTGGGTTTGAGTGCAATACATTAATTAATAACGGTTTGATTGATGCGTACGTGAAATGTGGGTTAGTAGATGCTGCGTTTATTTTGTATGATAGAACGACTGAACCGGATTTAGTTTCTGGCTATGCTCTGATTTCTGGTTTAATTGGGAAGGGTGACCTTGATTCTGCCAAGACATTGTTTAACAAAATGGATGTCAGGAATGTGATCTCATGGAACTCAATGATATCTGGTTATGTGCAAAATGGGTTGTGTAACGAAGCATTGGACTGCACCTCATCTGCAGATTCTGAACATTATTCTGCGCTAATCCAGAACAACTCCAAAGCCACTACAACGCTAATGGAATAGTTGGAATTGCTCGAGGATAATCGAATCGGCCTGTATATAACGTTGCATACAAGCTAGAACTCGTTCCAGTATTTTTTAAAAATCTATAGAGAATAGAGAACACCATTCAGTTTACAATGGAACACATCAAGGCTATACATATAGTACTGAAGCCATAATGCAGATCAGATTAAGTAAATTCAACAAAAACTTGTTATGGATCAACACTTTGGAGAGAGCAACTTCAGAGGCTAGGGAGCGTGCTGCAGAAAAACTAAAGTCTGATAAGGCTGCTTTTGGTGCAAGAGATCGGACAGAAAGAACTTTTTCTGAGAAATACTCATCTGCTTCCAGGGATAGTGGAATAAGGCACAGTTCATCTTTCTCTGTGAGTACAATCATCTTAAACTGTATGATATTGCATCTACTATTCCTTTATGAATATGCTTTGATGTCCTTTATGAATATGGTAACTAAATAATAATTACAGGATCTACGGGATACTCAACACCAAAGCTCAGGCACTTCCAATAGTTTCCAAAGATACTCTAACTCTTCCAACCAAGGTGTGTGGTTCTATTAAGTTGCCTCAGATTTGGTTACATTATTCAGCATCTATTCTACCATGTTTCATTTATGTTTCCTCCATTGCTTTCATTTTCTTTTGCTGTTCGACTGCTCCCAATATTTTTCTTTAATATCATTTTGCAGCGTCCAACGTTAGCAAGCGATATCAAGGAGCTGAAACTGAATCAGCTCAGAGGTGTAAAGCTAGGTTAGAGAGGCATCAACGAACAGTTGAGCGTGCGGTAAGTCTAATCTTTTCCTTTCAACTTTTAAGGTGGATGGGTTGGTTTACCTCATGTTTTCTGTTCTCTTTCCAGGCAAAGGCTTTAGCAGAAAAGAACATGCGAGATCTTCTTGCTCAGAGAGAGCAAGCAGAGAGAAATGTAAATAGTCTTTTCACACTCTTGAGAATCTCCATAAACCATTGATTTTGAATAAATCTTCTAGATCTAATTTTGAATTTTGATTGCAGAGATTCTCAGAAACTCTGGATGCAGAGGTTAGAAGGTGGTCGAATGGAAAAGAAGGAAACTTGCGAGCAATGCTGTCAACATTGCAATATGTATGTGGTGTGGTTTTATGCTGGTATTGATTATCCTTTTTCTGTTTACTTATTGCTCTTATTGGCAGATCCTTGGTTCCGACAGTGGTTGGCATCCAGTCCCATTGACAGAAGTGATAACAGCTGTTGCCGTAAAGAAAACCTACAGGAAAGCCACTCTTTGTGTCCATCCCGATAAATTGCAGCAACGAGGTGCTACCATTCAACAGAAGTATATATGCGAGAAGGTTTTCGATCTTTTAAAGGTGCACTTTTTGGCCCTTTCATATACATCAATTGGAGGATGCATTTCTCTTCATACAAGTCTCATCTGGTTCCTGTCAATGGTTTGCTCAACTTTCTACTTGCCTTTAAATCCCTACGCCCCTAGTATGTACCTTACTGCCTCAGTTGGTATCCTTTTTGATCCGTCTTGTTTCTTAGGGACCTCAACAGGTTCTTCTTGTTAGGGCCGTGACAATCCCCTTTCTACACATGAGCGAACAATTTTAGGTGTTCAAAGCAAATAGCGTGTAAGCCTTACGGTAATATATTAGTTCTCGCATGTCTTGACTACTAATCACTGATGAAATTTGAAGTATGCTCAGGCAATACAGTATTATTTGCCAGTTAAGTCATCGGAACATCATAAAAAGGAAAGAAATACCCCCACCATTTTCTTAATAGAAAAACAAAGCGCCAAAAAGAAGAAAAAGTCTTCTTTTTTGTTTTCTGGCTTTGTGTTACATCTCTTCTTTTCTGTGTGTATACATAATCTTCTTGTTACCATGCACTACTACAGTGAGTTTTTTATCATCATTACTTTTACTTTTTTCCCCAACTTGTCAAAGTTTGTTTCAAAATTCGAAATGTTCTTTTTATTTAAATGAAACCCTAGGGGTAATTTATTGCAACAAGAGAAGAAGAGAAAACTAAAAGAAAAAAATCCTCATTTGTTTTATTCTTTAATGCCACAGGAGGCTTGGAACAAATTCAACTCAGAGGAGCGCTAATAGTGAAAGGCTTCTGCATTTATTTTTTGGTGGTGCATGCCGATAGTTTTGGGTTCGGGGGTCTTGTAATTTTAAAATCTATTAGCAGTGAAGTAAATGTTTATTTTGTTTAGAGCTTTTTGCAGGCATTCTTTCATGTATATGGCCACAGCTCTAGTAGTGAGTCATCTGTAGCTCAAGAAAACTTGTTGTCTAATCAGTTCATCTCGGAAATTAATTATCATTTCTTCTCTCAGTGCTCCTTCCAAATGCCAAATCTAAGACCTCAAAAATTACTCTTTCAACTGTGCTGTAATTTTCGTTTGAATAAGTTTCAAGTAAGTCCATAAAAACATAAAAGAACACTCTGTTTAATTGAGTTGTTTGTTCACGTTCAAAGTACTGCACTAACTCAAGGTTTGGCAACCAGTTTCATCAGAGGGTTTTGCAATTTGAAGAATGGGTATTGCAGAAATTCTTCTGCCTCACACAAATCTGTATAATTCGTTTAGGTGCTTAGCAAGAACACTGCTCTGAGCATTTGCCTTTCGCTTAGCAAGAATGTCAGGGAATATAAATTGAATCTAAACGGAATAGTCTAAAACTCTCCCAATGAATAAAAAAACAGATAACCTATACTAAATCACCACGGGAGCCTAAAACAGACCCACAAGCACTAAGCAGCACGGTAAAAGAAAACGCATCCGGCCAAACTCCTCTATTCAACATAAGAACATAAAGCGCAACAGCTTCTAACTCCAAACCCGAAGTAGACTTTACGAATCCAGCAATCATTGAATTCCATGAAACAAGAGTTCTATCAGTCATTTCATCGAATGAGTTTAGGTGCTTTCCCTGCTTTTGTTTTTAACTACCAAGTCTTAGCCTCAACGCGCAATAAAGTCTGGAAGAAAGACGTAATATAGTACCCTTGATCAGGAAGTCGAGTACGATTTGAAGAAGCATTGTTGGTAGTGATGA
>JAJJMC010010664.1:1132310-1188714 GCA_023531435.1 Papaver californicum | reverse complement strand
TTATATAACGCGTGAAAGTTTAGATCAACTAAAAACATATTAAAGTTACATTGCATGTTTTAGTTCACCAGATTGATTTTTGAATAAGGTGAATCTTTTTGGGTCACTGATTAAATTTTGGATCACATTGTTAATTTCATTGTTAATGGGAAGTTAATGGTTCACAGGGTTGCCATAAAACATATTTAACATAACAATGTACATTTTAGGGTTGCATAATAAAAATGGGTAATTAAGGTAAATTTTAAACCACGCAACAAAATTTGGCGCACTGGGCGCATTTTCGATCACACAACAAAGTTTGATTTTATAATGTATTTTGTAAACTTTGAGTCTTTAGAAAAAGTCAAGGTCAAAGGAAAATATTTGAGTCAGACGACTACTTTAAAGGAGTTATATGCGTATTAGTCAGACATATAATTTTTTTAAGTCACGTGATATGTATTTTTCAATTCACAATGGTAGATTTTGGTTCATGGGAAAAAAGTTATATCGCATGAATTTTTTTCAAAACAGGCTACAAATTCAAGTTATAGGATAAATTTCGTTCATATACATGAAAAATCATATGACTTTCTTGGTTTATAAATAAGTTTATTTTGAGTCATTATGTGGATTTTGGGTGACCATGAAGATTTTAGGATAAGAGATAAATTTTGGTGTTAATATTAGGTTGCAATGCATATTTAAGATAGATTTACCAAAATTTCATATCATGAATCGCGAGATAACTTATTTTTTATTTTGAATTAACGAATCGTAGAATTAATGTGAATCAAAGATTATTAATCAATTTTTACATACGTATTAAATAAAATCAGCTCTTATCACATGAATTTTTCTATGGTTAAGTTCGTATACCTATATAATAAATAGAAAGTATATTATATATGATATAATGTATGGTCCGATATCGAGATTAAGATTTACAACCGTTGGTAAAAATGTTTTTCTAAAACTTTAAAATAAGAGAAATAAATCGTACGTATATACCTTCACAAGGTTATATCGCAAGGCGCAACACTGAGTCTGACTCGAAGTCTAAACATACATGTATAATAAGTAAAATACATTATGTGCCAGTCTTAATACTATGATGCGACTATATATGGAATTTATCATAGGACGGAAAATAATATTTCATAATTTTCTCAAAATAATATTTCACAATTTTCTCATCCCCTTTCATATGTAGAAATATTTTTGTTTTGAATATGATAAAAGAATAAGGTGAGATTTATAGAAAGGTGAATGACCAAATATGGGACAATAGTTTTACTATCTCGTGGTAGATAAAACAACTGGAAATATAATAAGAGGTGAAAGAAGCTCGTGTAAGTTTAATTTAACACCGCTAAAATTTCTATTTACCTTCGAGCCCTAACTCAGCCCATTGAAATGGGTGTAATGTGTGCCTGCAATCCTAATATCGGAAGCTCCTAAACTAAGTATGTGTACTTTTAACTAAATAGGCTATCCCTTAGTAGTACTAAGGTGCATAATTAGTAGTTGATATAATATTTGAGCATGCAAGACAAGTATGTAGATAAAATGTACAGAATGTCCTAATTACCGCTACCTCTTCAGATCATCACTACGGAAAGATGAGTTTTTGTTTCTGGACATTCTAGAAACACTAATGGTACCCATAAAATTTATCTACCTATCCCGTTATATTTGTTGATTTTTTATACCCCCAAACAAAGAAACGGGAGCGAAATGAAAAAAAAACTTAAGTACATCCTTATGTTTGGCCAGAATATATATTTTTATTTTAAAACTGAATCTTATTGTAACTAGCACGACCAAGTGCCGAAATGATAGCAGTCCAAGAAACAACATTTCGTTCCGGCATCTCCTCAAACACTCTACAACCCAAAGCAATACAACCACATTTTGCATACATATCCAAAAGTGCACTCCCAACAAACACAGAATTCACAAAACCAGTTTTCAAAAGAAACAGTGAAGTCATATTTGGCTGGCCTCGTGTGACTCCTCGACCCAGTGAAGAACACATTGTTTGTTGTTCTCTACCAAACTACCACAGTGTGTCAGGGTGACTGCCTTGCAAGTTGCAACTCGTAACCATACTCTGCATGCATCACACGAACACTAAAGTGTTAAATACGTGCCCTATAAAAATGCAAATCAGCAAAATTATAAAACTTATCCTACAGAAACGACACGTATCAACAATTTACAAAAAAATTGAACACGCATCACAAGTATTAGTCATACTCGGCAGTTTTAGGCTCTCAGCAGGTTTTTTGTATAAAAAAAGATGCCCCTAGCTACTTCATAACCATTGCCCTTAAACAAAGAAAAAAAAATGTGATCAAAGTGTAAGGCAGAAAGAGTAATATTAATCAGTGCAGACAGGAAGAAACGTAGCAGCATCCACCAAAGAAGCTGCTTCAAGTGTTGCAGCTTCTGCCAAGTCCGGCCTTGACAAAACCAAAGCCACGGTGCAAGAAAAGGTATACATATTTAATACTCCCTCCGTTTCAGGAAAAGAGTTACTTTCTCTTTAAATTTGTGTTCCAACAAAAGAGTTACTTTCATTTTCAACATAACAAACTTTTGAAACTATCCTTGTTATTTTAAGAAATATTGTTATTCTCATTATAAAGATATATGTAATATTAAACTTTTTGTTAGGGTAAATCTGAAAATAAATTATAAAAGTTATTATCTCTCATCTTGCCTTAACAATTGTGCAAATAGGAAAAGTAACTTTTTTCCTGAAACGGAGGGAGTAATATAATTAGTGTTTTCAGTCGTGTTAATTTTGATCGTTAAATCTCTAATTAAGTAGAGTTAGGTGCCGAGTCAGACTGCATATCAGATCCAACCAAACAAGATGTAAGTACCAAACCATAAGATATAAGTACCAAACTACAAAAGACGTTTCCAAAAATACATAGAGAATCATTTGTAGAGAACAAGTTACATGGAAAATAATTTTCACATCCAATAATCCAAGAAGGATTAAAACTTTTATGGGGCTAAAACAATAAGATGGGCTGGATAATAGAAGTCGAAGTAAAAATAAATTACAAAAGTTATACGCAGAAGCAGAAATAGATTATTACACATAAAAATAGACTTTTTTTACATCTAAGAATCACTTTGAAACTGTGATGAAAAATAATATCCAAATACCCATTATGTTTTATAATTGGATTAGGAAAACCAAAATATTGTTCGGGAGAATCACTATAGAAGAAAAATAATTTAAAACTTATGTCATAACACTTTTATTTATCTAATAAAAGTAACAATAATAATAAATGATTTATTAGCTTAGCCGATTTTGGGCATTGATAAAAAAATAAACAAAGAATGTTAGCATGGATATAATTACTATTGGATATTTATAGTATAGGTTGCAGTCGTTATCCTATATAGACTTGTACCAACGCATACTCGTTTATTTTTGCAATTTTCTCTACCAATGTAAACAAAATTTCTCGTATTATTTTTCACACTACACAATTTTCAAAGAAATTTTTCTATGTTATTTTCAACTTTGCAGTTTTATCACCCTTAGCGTGAACTATGAGGAGAATACTCTACCAAAGTGGAAAAACTGAATTCCAGCCACCAAGCACAAAAAACAACCAAACATTGTGAAGTTGATTTTAAGAAATACTCAAAAGTGAAAAAAATAAAATAAATTCACCCACTAAAGAGATATATATTAGCGCGTATACACAAAGTACCGAGACATCTTAAGATAGAATCTCCCACTTATAGCTAAAAATGGTTAAGTAAGGACAGTATCAGTATGATACAATTCAGGTTTGAAATAGACCAATTAGACCGTCTGTAGATCTTATGATTAGTAATAGAGTTAGGGGTACAAATAGATTGAGTTTTTATGGGTGTCACATTCACATGTGCGAATGTATAAAGGTAAATTTGGTGTTCCCCACTATTGACTATGGTGGAGGAGGCAGGGCAAAATATAGATGGAACAATGTTCATGGTTGAGTTATCTTACCATCTTAAATCAGGTGAGGCAAGCTTGAAGATGAAATTAGTCCCTCGGCTAATTCCTGTAGATTAGGCTGGGCTAAATGGTGTATGATAACTGAAATTATGTTCGGTAATAGCATATAGACGATAATGTATAATGATGGTTAGTTAAATAGATTTTAATTTCGCTAAGATGAAAGTTGTTAGGGATTTGAATCGACCAATACACTAGGTTGTCCCACACAGAATAAATGGAGCCCCGTTAAAAAGTTAAACATTTTCCTAACATACTATGAAAACCTTTTAAGATTAAATCACACTATGTAACTAAAAATGATTTGGTTAAGAAAATATCAACACTCACGTGGTTACTTTGATTACTTTGAATCTAGTAACACCACGACAGACTATTAAAATATATAAACCAATCAATCACTATAGTTAATCAACCTAGCTAATTCGAACCATCTTTATTTATTTATTAGAATATGGACAGTGGGATGTGTTAGGATCGATGCTATAAGAAAACAACACAGAAACGAAAAACAAGAACACAAGATTTACTTGGTTCACCCAAATTGGACTACGTCCAAGGAGCGGCTGCGGTTTTTACTATAATCTCAAAAACGAGTTCCAGAGGAATACAACGATGATAATAATGAGATACAAACCCTAGACAAGTTAACTCTCTATATATAGAGACTACTAAATATTTGGGCCACCCGTCCCTTCATTTCATAAACAACCCTCTTTAAAATTTTCATTTAATTTCCCAACGGGCCGCCAGTCGGATCGGGTCAAATATGAAACCGGGTCGTGCACTACCAGCCTCCACACAAACATAACAGGGTGGACAAATCGATTATGATCAATATGGATAGAACGGCTAAAGGACACCCTTAAATTGCATGTACATGGTTCATATGCAGAGATCCGACGACCAGAACGGTCCTAGCAGTGGCACAACCTTTGGGCATCACCACTGCGCTAATAGCCGAGATGTGGGCCATGTTGATGGTGTTAAAAACGATGATAGATAGAGGATGGGCTAAGGTGTAATTCGAATCAGACTCATAAAACATGCGTCGATTCATACACTCTGATACCGAGCCACCTTGGTGTATAGTTGGAATGATTATCGAAATCAAACAAAGAATATTTCAAATTCCGCAATGTTGCCTACACAACTACATAAAAGAAAACCAAACAGCAGATTGTCTGGCGAATCATCAACAGATAGTAGTCAGTCCAGAGATCTGTCTACAACAATTTGAAATCTGTTCCGTCTTTTTTCAATCAAATTGTACTAAATGATTTCATGGGTATCACAAATCCTCGTATAACCGCTTTCTAATATATATATATATATATGTTTCAAAAAGAAAAAGAAAAAAACAGTGGGCAGGTTAAATGGGGAAATGGGATATATATAAGAACTCAAACTTAAATATTTACCCATCCCGTCAATTTAAACCGTCGGTAAAAGTTAGACCTGTCAAAACATGTTCGATAAATGTTAGATTTATAATTTATATGTCAGATTAATTAGTTAAAGTAATTATATAATAATATAAACTTTAGGAAACCGGTGACATTAATATATTTAAGATCTTAAAAAGATTGGTTCCGTTTTCACACAAAAGAGATAACAGTTTACGTTTGTAATTTTTATTGAATAGGGAAAAAACAAAGGCTCGTGTGAAATAATATGACGTTGAAATAAATTTTGCAAATATCAAATACTAGTCAATTGGTTGATGGTCGGTTGCGAATTGTGATAACATTTTTTTCTTTTGGTCGACCAAGGATTTTAGAGTAGTAATTTTGGTTGTGTATAATATATTGTAGGTGATTACTAGGATAAACCTAGATTTATCTACGAAGTACACAAGATACACTCGAGGTGCATTCAATTTAATCCAGGAAAAACATAAGATTCACCTGGGTGCACAATACATATTCGGATAAGAAATAGGTTATGGGCCTTATGGCCAAGTTGTAGCATAGTGCATAATATATATTCTAACAGGATAATAGGCTTTGTCGAGCATAATGCATATTTTAATAGGAAAATAAGTTTTGGCCAGGTTGCATCGGAGTGCATAATATATATTCTGGCAGAAAAATAGGTTTTGGCGAGCTTAGTGCATATTCTTATAAGGCCAGGTTGCACCTAAGTGCATAATACATCTTGGCCAGTCTTGTTTCAAATAATATTTATTTATTTTTGTATTTAATATCAACAATAGATCTTGTTTAGTAGATCATCTCATACTCATTTCAAAAATATAAGTTTTATTGAAATCTGACTTATATATTTCAGAAGTTATGATTTTATTCGCGGTAATTTTTAAATTAAAAAGAACAAGTAAATAGAAAAGAGAAAAGTTAAAAGTTAAAACTGAAGGTTTATTCGTCTTATTTAAAATGACATGGCAGTTGTCCATTTGAACCATCACAATATTTTAGTCGTCCCTATTACCACACTTTAGGAGTTTCTGGGGATATATCCCATTTTTTATATTTATACACAAAATACCGAGATATTTTAAGATAAAATTTTCCTCTTATGGATAAAGTTATTCGGTGAGTGAAAAGAAAAAACAAATTCATCCATAATAGAGATATATTTATATGCAAAATGCCGAAGATAAAAGTGGTTCGGTGAAGATAATATTCGTACTAGGTAAGTTAAACCCAAAATAGACCAATTAGATCGTTGTGCAGGTTCTTTAATTGGTGCTAAAGCTAGGGATACAAATTTATTGAGTTGTTATCATTTTCGACCTTCACAGGGACAGGTGTACAAAGGTAAAATTATATTTGGTGAAAGAAAAAATAGAACGAAAGTTAGCATGGATAAAAAAAATATTAAAGCATGTCAGCATGGATATAATTACTATTGAATATTTATAGTATAGGTTGCAGTCGTTATCCTATAGCCTTGTAGCAAGGCATACTCGTTAATTTTTGTTATTTTCTCTATCAATGTAAACAAACTTTATCGTATTATTTTTCACACTACAAAATTTTCAAAGAAATTTTTCTATGTTATTTTCAACTTTGTAGTTTTTTCACCCTACGCATGAACTATAAGGGGAAAATTGTTTAAAGAATACTCTACCAAAGTGGGAAAACTGAATTCCAGCAACCAAGCACAAAAAACAACCAAACATTGTGAAGCTGATTTTGAGCGATACTCAAAAGTGAAAAAAAAGACAAATTCACTCACTAAATAGATATATATTAGCGCTTACACACAAAGTACCGAGGCATTTTAAGATAAAATCTCCCATTTATAGCTAAAAGTGGTTAAGTGAGGACAATATCAATACGATATAATTCAGGTTTTAAATAGATTAATTAGACTGTCAATAGATCTTATGATTGATATTAGAGTTAGGGATACAAATAGATTGAGTTTTTATAGGTGTCACATTCACATGTGCGAATGTATAAAGGTAAATTTGGTGTTCCCCACTATTGACTATGGTGGAGGAGGCAGGGCAAAATATAAATGGAACAATGTTCATAGTTGAGTTATCGGACCATCTTAAATCAGGTGAGGCAAGCTCGATGATGAAATTAGTCCCTCGGTTAATTCCTGTAGAGTAGGCTGGGCTAAATGGTGTATGATAACTGAAATTATGTCCGATAATGTCATATAGACGATAATGTATAATGATGGTTAGTTAAATAGATTTTGGTTTCGCTAAGATGAAGGTTGCTAGGGATTTGAATCGACCAATCCACTAGGTTATCCCACATAGAATAAATGGAGCCCCGTTAAAAAGTTAAACATTTTTCTAACATACTATGAAAACCTTTTAAGATTAAATCACATTATGTAACTAAAAATGATTTGGTTAAGAAAATATCAACACTCACGTGGTTACTTTGATTATTTTGAATCTAGCAACACCACAAATGACTATTGAAAAATATAAACCAATCAATCATTGTAGTTAATCAATCTAGCTAATTCGAACCATCTTTCTTTATTTATCAGAACATGGACATTGCGGTGGACAAATGGATTAAGATCAACACAAATGGAGCGGCTAAGGGACACCCTAAAATTGCATGTACATGGTTCATATGCAGAGATTCGACGACCACAACGGTCCTAACAGTGGCATAACCTTTGGGCATCACCACTGGCTAATAGCCAAAACGTGGGCCATGTTGATAGCGTCAAAAACGATGTTAGATAGAGGATGGGTGGTGAAATTCGAAACAGACTCATAAAATATGCGTCGATTCATACACTCTGATACCGAGCCACCTTGGTATATAGTTGAAATGATTATCGAAATCAAACAAAGAATGCTTCAAATTCCACAATGCGTTGCCGACACAACAACATAAAAGAAAGCAAACAACAGATTATCTGGCGAATCATGCAACATGTAGTAGTCAATCGAGACATCTGTCTACAACAATCTGGGATCATTTTGTTCTGTCTTTTTTGAATCAAATTGTACTAAATAACTTCATGGGTATCACAAAATCCTCGTATAACCGCTTTTTAGCCTAATAACTATATATATGTTTCAAAAAGAAAAAGAAAACTTATATAGGGGTTGCACTATTGATAGAGGGGCTGCCCATGTGAAGACGAAATAGATACATTTGAAGTGAATTTCATAAAACCCTTATATATGGTATTTTCATAATGGCTAAACCCATTATTGGTCAATATTAGTAAAACTAATTAGTTAATAGATTAGGCTAATCATAATTAATCTAAAATAATCTTATACTTAATCAAATCAAATCAAATCAAATTATTTTTCTTTTTGGTTCGGTGGGAAGAAAAATTAGAAGAAATATAAGATAATATTTATGATTTTTTTTAAAAAACCCTAGATTTTGATTTAATCAACCAGAGTAGTGAGGTATACCTCTAACTTAAACTCTTTGTCTTTTTATGGCTCAAATTTGATGAAATTACGTAGAAAAGGATGTTTTTTTTATTCAGAGATTTTACGGTTGGGCTTTCACCGTAAATGCCATTTATGGTTAGGTGTTCTTCCCAATCAAACCGTAACCGTAATTTCATGGATGAACACCAAATCGTAACAGTTTTACAGTTGGGTTTTAGCATCGGTCCCAATCGTAAATAATCTATAAAAAAAATTCTTATCCAGGATGATTTACGGTTGGGATTTGACAATCAACCCAACCTTAAATACCAATTTTAGTTTTACTTCCAGACAATTTCATCCAATATTTACGGTTGAGTTTAGGCTTCCCAACCCAACCGTAAAACATCCTTTGGAGCATTGAGTTTAAGGTCAAATTGGGGTTTAAAAATAAAAAATTTAAACTTATTCAATCATTTTAACTAGATTGAAGGCAAAATGAGTCATTCAAACAAACAAAAACCAAAAACAACACAAGTACTATATTCCAATTTTGAATGATCCAATAATATTTACGGTTGGGTTTATGCTTCCCAACCCAACCGTAAAATATCCTTTGGAGCATTGAGTTTAAGGTCAAATTTGGATTTAAAAATCAAAATTTTAAACTTATAAGCATTCTAACTAGATTGAAGGTAAATTGGGTCATTCAAACAAAAAAAATCGAAAACAACACAAGTACTAGAATCCAATTTTGAATGATAGGGGAATATTTACGGTTGGGTTTTGGCTGAAAACCCAACCGTAAGTCTGGCATGAAAAAAATGTCAGTTTTACGGTTGGGTTTTGACTCAATAACCCAACCGTAAAACTGACATTTTTTTTCTTCATATTGACAGTTTTACGGTTGGGTTTTCAAACAAAACTTAAGCGTAATATGAATTTGTTTTGTTTTTTGACTTGATTTTTTCTTTACTTGGTTTCCAACTTGAATTTTTTGTAAATAAAATATGAAATTTGGCTAGACAAATTTAAGATAAAAACTTTCTCATACATTCTAACTAAAGTTATAATACACCCACACAAAAAAAAACCTTAGTTTGACGCAATTGTTATAATAAACATAGAGTTAGGAGAAGGAGGAGGAGGAGGGGTATGTCCATGAGTTTGACGAACTCTTTTTTTGCTCGAAGGACAACGAGTACGAGTACCAGGACCGCCACGAGTACGAGCACCACGTTGCACATCCTCGGTTTCATCATGTGTCTCTTCATCACTAAGTTGTGGCTCTCTTCGTCTAGTAGTCGCATCTCTTGTACTGGCTCTACTCCTCTTTAAGCTTCGAACCGTCTCATCTTCGTCTGCTTCATGAAACTTCCCAATTTTGTCTTGCAGGTTCTTTAATTGGTCAGACGTCGTCACATCAACTCTACCTATGCATGGAGTGATAGACTCTGCCAATGCAAGTGCTTCTTTTTTAACCTTATTTTCTATTCACATATGAAAATAAAAGTTGGTTGAGTCTTTAGTAATAAATCTTAAAAACATTAATAACAAAAGTAATTTACGTACCAAATTGAAATATGTTTTCTTCCAAGCATCCATGACACCATCTCATGTGTTGTTTCCTTGACCCCTTTGAAGTATTCTCATAGATTATGGATCAATGTTAATGACATTTGGATGACCAAAATGGCGATACCAATCTAAGTAATCTTCTTCAGCCTCTTTTGTGCCCGTAAATGGATTTACCTCCTCTACGGTTGTTCCAAACCGCGGCCGAAGGCGTTGGGTTGTAGTTGAGCATGATGCTTGGGCCTTCGATCATGGAGTCATTCACACGCAATTTAAAGGCTTCGTGTGTTACCTTGGTTTGGACATATCCAATTTGGCGGAGAGTTCGACGGGGGTTGCATATCACGAACCCAAACGGATGGTACAAAGGCCCGTTGTAGCCTGACACGTCCGACAATTGACGTAAATCTTCAACATATACATCACCATCTATGTCAATCTTCATATAAGGATCAAAAACAACATCTTCAACGATGAAAGCATCAATTTCATTTCTCATCTTTGCTATCTGCACTTCTTTATGCTTTGATTGAGTACCAGTGAAGATGAATTTCTTTCATGTAGGTCCAGTAAAATCACCGCTCGACTTTATTTTAGGAGTCAGGCTCGAAAAGTGATCATAGACCCATGCCTATGAAGATAATAAATATTAATAAAAGATAATGCGCAAAAAAAAATTGAATTTAAACATTGAAATTCCAACAATAAATTACCTGAAGAAGACCAGTATTCCCGAAAATCTCAGTTCCCCTAAACCTCGAATATTTTCTAAGGTTGGCAAGTAGGTAAGCGAGGGTGGCAGTTCCCCATGAATACTCATGCGTTTTCTGGAGATTCGTCAACCACTATATAAAGTGAACATTGACCCTGTTTCTGAGTTATCGGCGAAGAAGATGGTACCAAGCATATTTAGCAGATACGCCTTGGACGTAAGCATCGCTCTGGTTTTATCTATGATGACCCCATCCTTTTCCAACTGCAGGGTTCCTCCAAACTTCTCCCTCAGACTATGCAACAAGATCTTCTTGGTCATACCTAAACCTTTCTTCGTTGCTACCCCCGGTTTATCTCCAACAACCAATTTAAACTCTGATTCGGCTTATGTCTTCTCCCATCCAAGTGTATCTTTGAAAAGGACATAGAGATCACTCCAGGACATGTTGTTGTCAAAATCTTCATACACGTCTTTTTCCTTCAATTGGTAAGCCAAGAATTGACTGCACATCATCCGGCGTTATTGTCATCTCGCCGAATGGGAGATGAAACGTATCGGTTTCAAGCCAATAACTTTCCATGAAGGTTGTGCAGGTGACACTGTCATACTCCAACATCGAATTGGTAATTATGGGAGCTAACCCGGTACCATTTACGAGAACTTGGAAGGTCATACATTCTTCAGCTAAGGGCCAATGTTGAGCCATTTGACGAACCAATTTCTTCACGGCCTATGTATGATCCTACAAATAATAAAAAAAATCTTTTTTAACTCGAAGTTAACAAACGGAAATTTAACAAAGCAAGAGAAGTTTTTAGATTAATACTCTTAGTCTCAGCAACTTTGGCAGCCCATGAATGGGGATAACCAAATAATATAACAGACTTATCTGGGGCCTTACCCCAAGGTATTCCATTCCTCTTCTTAGGCAACAACACGTATTTACCTTTGGGAATATGCTTCCCTTTCGGTTTTGGCTGCTTCTTTGTCTTTTTTTCCTTCAGTTGAGGTTTGGCAGAAGCAATAACAATTTCTTTACCTTTTCCTTAAACCGTCTCTTCTTCATCACATTGTTGCTCTTGTGGTGGTTCTCTAATCACAAAAGCACCTCCACTGAACACCATTAGATGTTCAAAATCTTGAGGTAGATCTTGTTGAGCAGCGCTACCACCCCTTACCTCAAAAGTCGTCTTCTTCTTATGGCTCTTTCTCAAGCCTCTATTATCTACCCCTAAATGAACTCCTTGGCGAGGGGTTGGAGTGTGAGAAATTGGTGTTAAATTATTACCCCTCTTCTTCCTACAACATACAAGCAATACAAGATAGATAATTTCCAAGCAATTCAATTCAAAGAACTTCAATTTGAAAATTCAGTATTTTTTACGGTTGGGTTACACATATAGAACCCAACCGTAAATAAGAAACGTCAAGAAGATAACCTACACATGATAATTTACGGTTGAGAATTGACACTCCAACCCAACCGTAAATGATCCTCAACAAAAAAACTTAACCAAACAAAAGCATTTACGGTTGGGTTTTCCAATCGAACCCAACCGTAAATAATCCTCAACAAAAAAACTTAACCAAACAAAAGCATTTACGGTTGGGTTTTCCAATCGAACCCAACCGTAAATAATCCTCAACATAACTTTTTTTACATATGCAGAAAAATTTACAGTTGAAAATCAGAATCAAACCCAACCGTAAAATTTCATCTTCATCTTCTTCCTTTTAATTTACAGTTTTTTTTTTTAATAACCCAACCGTAAAATGTAAAAGAAACCAGTTACGGTACGGTTTTCCAATCGAACCCAACCGTAAAAAAATTTGTAACCCATTTTTTTTTTAAGACAACAATCAAACAAGAAAATCAATCACTTTTGAGTTCTAGAAATAACATGGATTTTGTTCAATACCTTATATACACCATTGGTTGTTGTTTCGGAGTTTGATTTTGATTGTCACCGCCGATTTTTTCTTCAATCTTTTGATTAGGTTGAAAAATTTGATTTTGATTGACATCACTACTACCTTCTACACCTTTAGTATGATTCGTCATCACGAACTTTAGAGTTTAATCGACAATTTTTTTTTTGAATAGACGATTATTCGACGAAGAATTTCGATGGAGAAAAAAAAAGTTTGAAATAAAGAAGAAAATACAGTTAGGTTTTGTTTTTAAAATGAAAATATATTAAGATTAGAATTTTTTAATTTTATTTAGGTTTTAATAGATTGAAGGGTACTATAGAATATAATCCCCTCTATCAATACTGCAGCCCAGGAAAATGAGATACGTAAGGGCTCAAATTGGACCGGTGTAAACATATTCGATAAATATTAGTTCTGGGTCGACCAAGAACGAGCCAAATTTTGATTTCCAAATAAACCATCGCAATATTCTTCCGTCTTTCTCCTTCCTTTTCCTTGTTTTAAGACTCAAAGAAGACGCCTTCTCTAGTCCTCTTCTAGTTGCTTGTTAGGTATATCTCACCTCTCTCGCTCGCTCTCCCTCTAAATCATCACCAGAGAGAGACTGAGAGCGACCGAGACTCCGTGAGAACCTCTTAATCGGACCGGAACTACGTAAGCACGTTTTTTTCTTTTATTCCTCTTTTTAGGATTTCATCTTTTTTTTAGATCTCAATCTTGCTGGATATCTTGTCCTATTTTTAGATCTTGTTTTGGTTAATTTAGTTTTTTATAGTTAAAATTGATTGATATTTTGTTATTTTAACTGTTTGTTCAGCTGCTGGTGTGCTGCCCCTTTGGTGTATTTGAATCGTCATCATCATGTTTGGTCGTGCTCCAAAGAAGAGTGACAATACAAAGTACTATGAAGTCCTTGGTGTTTCTAAGAATGCTACTCAGGATGAATTAAAGAAGGCATATAGAAAGTCTGCTATTAAAAATCATCCTGACAAAGGAGGAGACCCTGAGAAGGTTTGTCACTCATTATCTATCTGTATGTATATCTATGTTCTGTTAATGTGTTTCATTCGACATTATTTATGGTAATTTCTATTCTATTAAGGTTCTAAAAATCTTTGGGGCATGTATCTGTATTTTATTTATTCAGCGCAATGGACAAGGTTAGCGTGATTTTGTAGAAAGGGTTTTAAATTCCATATTTAAGGTTCTGATAATCTTTAATCGGGGTTTGTTTTATGTATTTTACTTATTCACTCAGATTTATTTGGCTGAATAAAAGCTCATAGGACAAGGTCATTCGGTTTTTTTTTTGTATGATTATGGTCAAGAAGATATGCTGTAGAAAGGGTCTTAAGTCCCATGAGAAGGACTGTATATTGTGTGTTATCTCGGCATCTGGATACTGGGTCTGATTCACGGATAGGTCATTGGGGTGTTTTTTTGTATGATTATGGTCAAGAAGATATGCTGTTTTATTTGCCTTTGCTTATTAAAATTTGAATGTTCTCCTAATCCTATAATTTAGTGATACCAGACAGACCTTTTGCATGACTGCAAGTTTCAATTTCACTATTACTCCATGCAGAGCTTCTTACTATTTTTCCTCTCATTTTTGTGGGTAATAGTTCAAAGAAATAGCCCAGGCTTATGAAGTTCTTAATGATCCTGAAAGAAGAGATATATATGATCAATACGGAGAAGATGCCCTTAAAGAAGGAATGGGAGGAGGTGGCGGCGGAGGTCACAATCCTTTTGATATCTTTGAATCATTCTTCGGTGGAGGAGGAGGTTTTGGTGGTGGTAGCTCAAGAGGACGGAGGCAGAAGCAGGGAGAGGATGTGGTACATACTCTAAAGGTTTCTCTGGAAGACTTATATAACGGGACAGAAAAGAAACTTTCTCTTTCCAGGAATGCATTGTGTTCAAAGTGCAACGGGTAAGTCATTTCTGCTTACTCCTTTTTTATTTTATTTGATGAATATCTGAAGAAACATGTGTTTATCAGGCTGCCCTTAGATGAATGTCTCACTCTTATCTCTTAATCTTACACACTCAGTGCAAACTACAAATTATATTCCAGCATCGAGACCTTTTGTATATGAAGCTCAGTAGCTGTCAATAGTATGTACATCCAAATTAACCATCTTTAATTCTTTACTGTTGGTAGTTATCAGGAGAGAAGCAAATTTCATAGATAAAGGAGATTGACTGTAGGACTTTTCGTGGTTTGGCTAAATATATGGTTTTGGTTTTCGCTCTTCTGCTTTACTATATGGTGTTAGTGAATATTGAGTACAACATTCTAAAGTGTAAGAAGTAGTGAGCTCAAACTAAATCAAGAGGGCTGAGACCAAAGGACCCCCTAAAACAGCCAACCTATCACCTTTATATTACGAGATTTGTCTTAGGGGAGTTAAGTGCATCTTTGGTCTATGGTGAATACAATGCTTCCATACTAAGTTACATCTGCTTATTCTATGCGACACATGTCCTCCTAAAAGAGATGCATCTAAAGTGTATGAAATATTTAGCTGATGCCAAGCTCATCCTTAGAATGTTAGAAACAGTGACAAAGACAAAAAGGTTAGTGTGCAGAAGCATCAAGCAACTTATTTAGTTGTATGTAGTACAAACATGGAGTTGGCTGAAATGATTTATTTCTTACATAGCCTTAGGTTCTGTATTGAAAGTTGCTGTTGATGGATGGACTTCTGCTTATTCCAAACATCTAATTGCCGTGTTTTCTTCTAATTGCCGTGTTTTCTTCTACATGTCCTCCTAAAAGAGATGCATCTAAAGTGTATGAAATATTTAACTGATGCCAAGCTCATCCTTAGAATGTTAGAAACAATGACAAAGACAAAAAGGTTAGTGTGCAGAAGCATCAAGCAACTTATTTAGTTGTATGTAGTACAAACATGGAGTTGGCTGAAATGATTTATTTCTTACATAGCCTTATGTTCTGTATTGAAAGTTGCTGTTGATGGATGGACTTCTGCTTATTCCAAACATCTAATTGCCGTGTTTTCTTCTCGAGTCTTAGCTTTCTGCAGGGTTCTTGCAAAGCCAAGTTTTGATCAATTTGCAATTTCTAGTGATGGTTATTGAGTCTGATACTAAGAATTTTTTATTCTTGTGGTGACAATATAATGGATCAGAGATTTCTTTTCTGATTATTTTTTTTTACTGGGAAGTTCCCTTTTTTCTTACAGACAATTTTATTTTATCGTTGCAGGAAAGGGTCAAAGAGTGGGGCATCAAGTAGATGTGCCGGCTGCCAAGGTTCAGGAATGAAGATATCAACCCGACAAATTGGGCCAGGGATGATCCAGCAAATGCAACATATCTGTCCAGAGTGCAGAGGCTCAGGTATGCAATGCCAAGCATCCAAATTCTTGTAGAGTTGTTAATTTGTTATGGTGACCATGAAGGATCCTTATTTTCGTTGCTTTTTTATGGTAGGTGAGGTCATCAACGAGAAAGATAAATGTCAACAGTGCAAAGGGAACAAAGTTACTAAGGAAAAGAAGGTGCTGGAGGTACATGTTGAAAAAGGAATGCAACACGCACAAAAAATTGTGTTCGAGGGACAAGCAGATGAAGCTGTAAGTGGGAATAGAACAAAAAGTTGTCTTTTTCTTCTTGTAATTAGGAATGCTTTAGCATAAAGGTTCTATGTCCAACATTCATTAGCACCATCTGCCTTGAATTATATAGGTGATAAATCTTTGTGTTCTGTCAACTTGGTGATAAATCTTTGTGTTATGTCAACTGATACAAACTTTATGTTGCCTTTATTACTGTTTTGAATAATGTACTGTTTGTTTGAAATTTGTCTTGTCTTCAAGTAACTAATAGTGCCCATGTCCATTATTGCAGCCTGATACAGTTACCGGAAATATTGTTATGGTGTTGCAACTGAAGGAGCACCCTAAGTTCAAACGGAAGTTTGATGATCTCTATGTAGAACATTCACTGAGCTTGACAGAGGCTCTATGTGGCTTCCAGTTTGCCATAACTCATCTCGATGGCAGGCAGCTTCTGATCAAATCCAATCCTGGCGAAATCATCAAGCCTGGTATAGTTATTGGTTTTCCTTGTTATTAACCTGCAAATATGGATATGACAATTACCAGACCACCATTAATCTTTGTTATATTGTTAAAATATTAATGAAACAGGTCAGCACAAAGCGATTAATGACGAGGGGATGCCACAGTATCAGAGGCCTTTCATGAAAGGCAGGCTGTATATCTTGTTCAACGTTGATTTCCCTGATCCTGGGGTTCTGTCACCAGAACAGTGCCGCAAGTTGGAAACAATATTACCGCCAAAGCCAAACAGCAATCGGTTGACGGAAATGGAGGTAGATGATTGTGAGGAGACTACCTTGCATGATGTGAACATTGAGGAGGAGATGAGGCGGAAGCAACAACAGCATCAGCATGAGGCATATGATGACGACGATGAGGAAGCAGGCGGGCCCAAGGTGCAGTGCGCCCAGCAGTAAAAAGACCAAGTGTTAAACTAAGTGGAACAAATGAAATTTTGTCCGCTCTTATGAGCACCACAAGCCTATTAAGTTATGGACAAAACCTATGTTGTGTAGGTGATAGTTTTAATTTCATTTGCTGCCGGCATTTTTAATTGCTAAAAAAACCTTGTTAAGATCATTATAATGGGGGTGCTTTGGTTTGTTTACTTCTATCATTGGTATTAGTTTGACTATTATTACCTTTTTCTTATTTAGTTTTGTCATCCTTATGATCCATTTTGCATCTCCATATAACATCTTAGTGGAATCAATATTGGAGTTAATTGGTGGAAATGATACTATATTAGTTTTATATGGGATTTTGTATCCATTTTCCGGATTAGGTAAAACATCCTAAAATAAAAAATCCCATAGTGTTGTTGTTGAAAAAATTATGAAGAACATGAAAACCTCCAACTTGGAGATTGTTTGTTGTGTTCCTACTGCTTAACTGACTTGTCTGACTCATCCAAATCTGATTTATAAATCTCTGATTCAGAAGTTGTTTGTTGTATCCAGCTCAACTGAGTTGTCTGACTTGATCCATATGAATCTATAGGTTTATGTAACTTTTTTTTATTATCTAATTTGATATTGAAGCACTAAATCAAACTATACCTGACTCAAATATTTTTAAATCAGATATATAATCCGAGCCGGATTTCTAATCAGGCATCAGAGATAATGTTAAATATAATCGATCTAACTTGAAACAAGTTAGACGTCGAATCAAATTGTTTTTTGTTTTCATACTCGACTGACTTGTTTGACTCATCTGAATCTGATTTATAAATTTCTGATTATGAGGTTGTTTGTTTTATTTTAATTTTAAACTTGATTTATCTAAATCTGATTTATAAAATTATAAAAAAAAATCTAAGTAGAATGCAATGTGCACAATAAGTCAAATACAAAGTTATAGCTGATTTAAATACTTCCGAAACAGATACATGATTTTAGTCAGACCTTAAATCGGACATCAAAAATAATGTCAAAAAGAATCGATCTGACTCGGGACAAGTTAGACGACGAGTCAGATTCAACCAAAGTAACCCAAAGAGGTGCTCTTGGCTGCACGAGAAGTTGGTGCTGGTCCCGGAAAAAGAAAAAAAAAACGAACCGTACTTTCCCCCTTGCGGTTTGACACCCCAGAAAAGAAAATGGGTAAGGCCGAGAAGAAAGTGAGGTCGTGATTCTCCTCCTGCTCTCCTGTTCTCTTCTTCTGAGTTTGATCTCCAATAGAGAGAGACAGGGAAAGGAGATGAGTAGTTTCATCATCAGAGGAAGAAAAAGAGCTTTGGAATTGTTGAAATTAAACTTTTCCCCGAATTTCGAAAGAGGAGGAGAAGCATTCATTTCCAGATCTTCCATTACCACCGCCACCACTACCAAATCACCTACTCATGGGATTCACGTCTTTCACTTCCTCGTACGTTCTCTCTCACTCACTCTCTCTAACCCTTTTAATTTGATTGATTAAACAAAATTAGGATGAAATTAACAGACGGGAGATGGATGAGGACTTTCGGAAACTTTCAAAGTTGTTTAGTGCAGTGAAATCTGTTTTACGGGTGCCTGATTTTGATCCCAAGTATAAGATTGCAGTGTTTGCTTCAAAGCAGGTCAGTAAATGTTTTATTTGAAGTGTTCTCGTTATGGTAGCTAGCCTTGTCGGATCCTATTGTCTGTTTCTTTGACTTTAAAAAGGTTGTTCTTGTTGTTCCAGGATCATTGTTTGGTTGACTTGTTACATGCTTGGCAAGATGGTAGACTTCCTGTGTAATAAGGTGGAATTTGAGTTATCTTTATTTTGTGGCGGATACACGTTTTCCGTTTTGCTAATTTAGGCATCTTATTATATTTTTTCAGTAATCACGAGAGAGGTCCTAATACCCATGTAAGTCGTTTTCTCCAGAGGCATGGCATTCCATACCATGTAAAGGGAATAAAAGAGAAGGAGAAATATTGAAGTTGGTTCAAAATACGGATTTCCTTGTCCTTGCTAGATATATGCAGGTACTGATTTTCTCGCAGATTCTTGGCATGTATTCTAATTTTTGGTTAAGGACTGTCAGATTAACAAAATTGAACATCTTATTATTTTCACATCATACTTCATGCCTTTGCAATGGTTAGACCTGGGGCGCATGCATGTTTTATTGTGCATTGTGCAAACCATTTTGCGGGGAAAAGTGTGTCTCCTTATCTTGCCTAATGGTAGTAAACTGCAGAAGTGCTCAGTAACCCATTTCACTTTCTTGGCTTATACTTGTTCTGATGGTTTTGAGCTCTTAGTATCATCATGATCATCGTATATGATTTAATTATGACTAATTGCAGTGGAGGGGATCAATCCTATATTCTTATTTTTCATTTTATCATGATGATTCACATAAGTGTTTAAAGCTGTCAGTTCATGTGGTTAATTTAAAGTAGTGAATATGTTACGGATATTATCTGGGAATTTCTTGGAGAGCTACGGAAAGGATATTATCAACATTCACCATGGCCTTTTGCCATCATTTGAAGGTGGGAATCTTTCTAAGCAGGTATTAGCTTCATACTTACATTGTTTTGTGATGAATTATTTGTTCTCAATCGATGTCTGCTTTCTTAGGCTATGTTCTCTTATTTGTTATGCATTTGATGCTGGTTTGAAGCTGATTGGGGCTACTGGTCATTTCGTAACCGAAGAACTTGATTCAGGAGCAATTATTGAGCAGATGGTGATATTCTTTTGCCCACATATTTTTTCTTTTCTCTCTAACGTGTTGCTACAGTAATGATCAGAGCACCTAATATCTCAAAGAATGCTTTCAACCATAAGATAACGCATGTGTATAACATACTGTAATGTATTGAGTTCCATTCTGCAGGTTGAGAGAGTGTCGCATCGAGATAACCTGCTGAGTTTTGTGCAGAAGTCGGAAAACCTTGAAAAACAATGTTTGTCAAAGGCAATAAAGTCATATTGTGAACTCCGCGTGTTACCTTATGAAGGAACCAAGACTGTTATATTTTGATTGGAATGAGGGTACATTGAGTAGGCGTCTACGTTTTATTCTTCATGTGCCGTAACTTGTTTTATCTATTTTTGAACCAGTAATAATTATCAGTTCTGAAACATTCAGTGCACATGTTGTACTCCAGCCGGATTCAAAACCAAATTTTCCTCAAATGTCTCGTGCCTTTAGGTATCAGGTATATAATGAGCCAGTTCGTGCTGGCCGGCCCACCCTGGTTTGATCATTCAGTACTTGTGAAGCTTATAGCAATTCCAATGGGCATTGGTATTTTAGCCAATATATCAAGCCACGTGGCTTGGCAAACTCGATCTTGGATAGTGGGAAATTGACAAATTAATCAAATGGATCCAATTTTTGTATAAACAAATACTTTTTAAATTAGTGGGGTCCGTTTTTTATATAGACAAATAATTTTTTTGTTATGTAGGACCGGTTTTTATTTTAAAATCAGTTTATATATATACAAAAAAAAACTAACTTAACTAAATTTAATATAAAAAACTATTTTACTCAGTAATGATGTTTTCATCCTGGCTTGCCCAACTCAGTAAGAGCAAAGTCAATGGGGACGATCGACTTAACCTGAGCCTCGATGGGCAAACCCCCCAAAATACTCATTTACCAAATCGTTTTTTAGGTTTACCCATCTCAATGCGGGGTGGTAATTGACAAATTAGCCAAAATATCCACCCCACTGGCTTTGCTCTTACTGAGTTGGGCAAGCCAGAATGAAAACATCATTATGCCCCATTGCTAGCCCGAAGCCTATCATTATGCCCCATTGCTAGATCAGTCAAATGGAGCCACATGTTTGATGTATTATTAGTGATAATTAATACTAACACCTGATAACTCTAATTTATTGTCTTAACAATCAAGCTACTTGTATTTACAATTAATATAGATTTGTACAAAAAATTTATAAATATTGTTATGAAAAATACCATGAATCACAAACAGACTAATCTATCCATATGAGTATTAAAAATACGGTGAAACTCAGTACCTGCGAACCATTTCAAAATAAACGGGTTAGGTTGTACAAGTTAATTAGGGTTTGACCTATGCGGCGCATATTAGGATACAAGCCATAATATTTGTTTCTTCTTCCTTTTTGATAAAAGAGGAATTTTATTAAGTTAATGTCAAACCCTAATAATTTGTTTTTTCTTCCTTTTTGATAAAAGAGAAATTTTATTAAGTTAATAGACAAATGTTTGCAGGCATCTTAATATCAGTGTTTAAATTATATTAAAAGGTCCTCTGATTTAAAGACATATCTTTCAACTTTACTAGATATACACTAAAATCTTATGCCACCATTTGGATGTTTTTTAAATCTTAGATCTAATAATAGTGAACCTTTTTAAAAATGGTGGACTCCGTTATAAGTAGCAGCACAAGACATCAGTACAAAGTAAATACAACAAAATGAAAAATGTCGAAACCCATAATATATAGCTGGAGTCACTCTCGAATAATCACTCGAAAAAGAAACGTAATCACCCACGCACGAAAGTCAAGTGTATCCAATTAGTGGTTTGTACATGGTGCCTTGGTAGTGTGTGGATTCGAAAAAGTATATGATCTCGATAACTTTGGCCCAAAACATGGCCAAATATCGAAAGCCAACAATATTTACACTCCTAATTTAGGTTATGGGAAGAATTTAATTTATGCGATTCTACGTTGATCACGAAAATTCCCTGCTTCATATACTTTCCCACTTAAAAATGGCCACAAGAGTATAATGGAGATATGAACAGTTACCAAGATTCTGTTTATTTTGTGGGATGATTGGACATTGGAAAAAGTTTTTCTTACTATGAATATATACAAAGATGTTATTCAAATGAAGTATTCTTAAGAAATTTTGAAGGAGGTTGTTAAGTTGTTAGTTCCCAAATATAACCAGAAGATTAATGCTTCAGTAAGATATCAGGGGGAGTGCAATCAAAATATCATATCTGATATTCATTTAAAAATAAAATCAGGAAAATTTGAGATCTTCATTCAATAATACTCCTTCAATGAATAACAATATCAATCATATTCAGCGTGATACCGTAGAATACCAGATGACGGAGCGAGCCAACTCTTTTGCTGACGCGGAACATGAGGAAAACAAAAATATGAATTCAAATTTGTTACCATCCAAAACTACTCAGATAACTGGTTCAATGGGAAAGGGAATTAGTTATGACAACAATATCAATACTAACTTATCTACTGAGCAGTTTTCAGCAGTTACATACAGACTTCAAATATCAAATGGTGTCAGAAAATCAGGCGGTTAACTCTCTTTAGAAAATTTAAGTTCCAAAAAAACAAGGAAAATATAATTTCAATTCAGGAAAAAAATAAGAAGTTATTTTTGAATGACAAAAATTGTAAAAACTTTGAGATTCCTATTCTCCATCAATTTAAAGAAAATAACAACAAAGGTTCATGGAAAGTTTTGGTTCGAACAGCTGAAACTAGGGGTTCCAAGAGACTTTCTCAATATTCACAACACAATTATACTTCTCCAAAGACTAAACAACCTAAGAAGATTGGTGGCGTTGAAGATACTAGTAAAGTAACGACGGCTAGAACTAAATTTTTGCAGTTTCCATGTTAGTTTTATCATGTAATTGTTGGGGATGGGGAATGCTTCAATTATTCGAAATTTAAAATTAAATTATTCCTTAAGTGTTGTAATCCTTCCATCTCTTTTCTTTCTGAGAGGTTTTCCTACATATATTGGTGTTTCTTCTATAGGTCAGAGTGGTGGATTGTGGTTTTTATAAAATGAGGAAATCGAGGGTGAAGTTGTATACAAGTCATTCAATGTCATACATCTTTACATTCATGAATCAGGACTTAACCCTCCTTAGCACTTATTTTGCATATATGGCCTTCCGGAGATGTGTAATAGAGCTATATTTTGGAGAATCTTGTCAATCAATACCCAATTTTTTCCAGAGAGAAAATGTTGCACAGGTGACTTTAATGCAATATCCTCTAGCAGAGACAAATTTGGAGGGTTACCAGTTATGAATTCCACTGTATATACCTTTAATAATTTCATTCAGAAAAATCATATGATTGACTTGGGATTCTCTAGTCCGACTTACACTTGGAAAATTGGTAAAAAGGCTAATTCTTACATACGCGAAAGACTATTCAGGGTTTTAGACTTTACAGATTGGTGTTTATCCTTTGAAAATGTTGGTGTTCTACATTTACCGATAATAACAAGTGATCAATGTCCAATTCTTTTGAATACATCTCGTTCCATTCCTATAGCAAATACAAACTTCAAGTTTGAGGCTTTCTGATGCAAACACAATGATTTTTTCTTCCTTATGTCTCTTTTATTTAGTTTCAAGATTATATTGTTGAATTTCAAAATGTTTTAAAATTTTTGGTTCTTTCCTGGTTGTTTGGAGTAATATATATATAAAGATTGGTTGTAAAAATAAAAAATTAGAAAGCTTAAAAGAGATTTAATTTTTATTTAATCTCAAAATTCTAATAATTACGATTTTTGCAGGAAAAAAATGTCATGACTCAACTCAATAAGTATATTGCAATAGAAACAGCTTACTAGGAACAATTCACGAAGATTAATTGGGCTAGGAATGAAGACAAAAATACAAGGCACTTTCATCTATACGTCCAGAAAAGGAGAAAGAATAACATAATTGGATTATTGTGAAAAGGAAATGAAAGCTGGTGTGCTAATGAAAAACAAATATCTGCAACTTTTATACAACATTTTCAAACAACAAGAATGAGAACAATTAGATCCCAATTTCTTCATATCTGACCGCGGTTTGTCAATTGAAGAATGCAGCTTTTTATATGATATTCCACATAAGGAAGAAGTTTGGAAGATTTTTTCAAAAATTTAAACTTTGGGATTTCCTGGTCCAAATGGGTATCCAGTCCTCTTCTTTAAGCAGACTTGCAGTATTATGGATGATGAAGTTATCAAGTTTATATAAAATATCTTTACAAGTAGTATTATTCTAGAATCCTTAAATCATACACGTATTATTTTGATATCTAAGTGTATAAATCCAAAAAAATGCAAATGATTACATGCCAACTTCGTTGTGTAATATCTTGTATAAGGTGGAAGCAAAATTACTTTCTGACACATTGAAGTTACATCTAGACAAGTCCACATCATCGTCTCAAATTTCCTTTGTTGCATGAAGACAAATAATGGATGATATAGTGGTTGCCAAAAAACTGTTGCATTATATGAAAATGTCTCAATCGAAATAGGGTGATTTTGCTTTGAAAGTAGATATGTCAAAGGCATATGACAGGGTGACCTTGAATTTTTTAATAAAGATGTTACAATTACTTGGTATTCATGATTATTCTTTAAAATTAATTATGAATTGCATTAATTTTGTTAGTTTCTTAAATAGGTCTTCTAAAGGTTATTTTCTAGAAGAAAATGGGGCGCCAAGGATGTCCATTGTTACCTTATTTTATGTTCCTACGGTTTTTCTCCGTTGATGAATATGTATGAAGTTGAAGGTCTATATCAAGATTTGAAAATTAATAGATGGACTCCCATAATTACCCGCTTGATGTTTGAAGATGATTTTTTTTTCTTTTTAAATAATGATAAAGTTAATATATTGACCTTAAGAAACTAATAACACGATATTCATTATGCCATGGATATCGAATCAATTTTATTAAATTTGCAATGGTTTTTAGTGATGGCGTAGATGAGTGGAGAAAATCTACTACTCTTGCAAATATGGGTATAAGGGAGATGAGAAATAATGAAAAGTATTTGGGTGTGTTTCCATTACTTTATGATTCAAGAATCCAAAGTTTTTATTTTTTTGATTGAAAAGTCAACGCTTTCTGGATGGAAACAACATTTTCTTTATAGTGCAGGAAATATTGTGCTTTTAAAATCAGTTCTTTCATATATCCCAATTTTTTTCTTCGACACTTGTTTATTTTATAAGAAGGTTTTGGAGATGATCAAAAGAATTAAATGTTCTTGCTGTTAGGGATATGAAGAAGATGGTATACAATACCTGTGAATTTTCTGGAAAAGGTTAATGAATCTTTGGTATGTAAGTTTATATGGAGATTTTTAACTGACAAATAAGCTATGTGGGTTAAACTTATTTATGTTAAGTACTTAAAGGATAAATCTTTTTGGAATGTGTTAGAAGTGAGTCAATGCTCTTCTGCTTGTATGATTGTAATAAGAGATTTCATGGAAGACAAAGTCTGTTGGATGGTTAATTAAGGCTATTATATAAGAGTTTGGGATGATCCTTGGATCCCAAATGTTTTGCATAACAGACTAAGAAACATGAGATATTTATCGGATTAGGTGGTAGTAGTTAAAGACCTCATATCCCCGAATTTTAGGAGTTGAATATGGAGTTGCTGGATCAATTATTTCCGCCTAACATTGTAGTCAAGATTTTAGATATGCATTTATCTCATGATGGATCATTACAGGATACTCTCATTTGGCTGAAATCTTCTCCATGCTTGTTTTCGGCAAAATCATGTTATAAATTTTTATTAGAAAGTTATGCTTCACATTCTTCTATGAGTAACTTTCCTTATAAATTTGTTTGGAAAGTTAAGGAAATTTCTCCCATAGTTCTCCTCTTTATCTGAAAAATTATTCATAATGGGTTGGTTGTAAAAGAAAAGCAAGATTCATTATGTCAATCACAATTTCTTGTTCTCTTTGTTCAAATCACATAAAATCCATCATGCATTTGTTGTTCAAATGTCAGGTTTCAAGATCGGTGTTTAACAAATTTTCTTTCGATTTCCCTGATTTAGAACAAGATGTGAAAGAAGTTTTCATCAGATGACTGTAAAAAGAGGATGGTAGAAAATATATTTTTTTTATATCTTGTCTTAAATAAAAGATAGGAAAAGCCTCCACAAAACTATACCAAAATTAATATTAAAATAACATTTGTTCAAACGAAATATCTACCTTATCTCATGCACTGTGAAGGGTAAATGATAGTTTGTAGTATTTATAAATAAGAATTACGAAAGAAAAATCATTTTTTTTTAAGAAGTAACACGCACGAACAAAAACAGAAAAGTCTAACACATAGGACCAGTTGGTTATATAAGATTTTGTGGAGGTTATTTTCATTTTGTTTATTTTATTATTAATAAATCTTTTCACTTTCCTTTGTGTTGTTCGTACAGAAACAGAGTACTTGTTTTTATTACACTCTCTGCTTCTACTCCTCCGATTCTTCTTCTTCGTCAAAATTAGGGTTTCTTCTTAACGGCTACGATTCCGTCACCGGATGGAGAACGGAGGTAATTTATTAATTAACTATTATTTCATTTCTGTTTTTTCCTTCACTCAATATTAGGGTTTCTTTCTTTCTTCCTCCCTTTTTCTCTTCGTTTTTTCCTTTTTAGGGTTCTGAAAATGAAAAATGTATCTCACTTGGAAAATCACTACTTACTGAATTTGTCCCACTAGATTATTTCCTTATTTAGGGTTGTTATTGGTATTCTCTATTCCAATTGTTTTTTTCCTTTTTTGTGTGGGTAATTTGCTCTGGAACACACATGATAAATAGTTTTCGAGAAACTGATTAGAATTTGACTGTGACTGTTTGTGTTAAATTCACCTTGTCTTGCATGGTGTAATACATGTAAGGTGGTCTGTATACCAAGGAATTATTGGATACTACTTGAGTGGGTTGGGATGATTACTTGATTATGTGGATCATATGTGAAGGTCTTTCCTTGTTAAGGAGATACTGTAATGGTTAATGAACCTTGTTGGGTTGTCAAATTTCTTACTGTGCTGTGTTTTCTGGAGCAGTTTCTTTAAGATGGTTTCATATATTTGTTTAATGAAGCTTGTTTAGATGATAGTATAGTTGAGCTTAAAGCATATGTTCTAATTAAAGTTTTGAAACTCAATATGAGTAAGGAAATGGATATGGACATGGGTTATCTTCTTCATATGTTATTGTTAATTTGCTTGTCAAACTTCTCATGTTGTATCCTTTTTCCTATGTAGGAATTCACCCATGGATTATGATGACAATGATTTCCAAAACCACACTTTTCAGTTAGTTAGTGAAGACAAAAACAATAAGTTTCCTCCAGGCTTACGCTCATATTCGCTTCCCAAGTTTGATCTGGATGACAACGTCAACTCGAGGTTTGATTGTTTAGTTGGATCGGAGGGTTTACTTGGCATACAAAGTCAAGAAGAAAACCAGTGGATTGAAGATTTTTCGGGAGGAAGTAGTGGGATAGAATTTAGTTCAACTGCTGCCGAATCTTGCTCCATCTCAAGGCGTAACAATGTTTGGTCTGAGGCTACATCCTCGGAATCTGTTGAAATGTTGCTGAAATCGGTAGGGCAGGATGAAATGATTATGGAACAAACTACTACTATTATTGAGGGATCAGTATCCGGAGACGGGTTGGGCGACTTAACAACTCAAATGGGTCTTCAAAATTCAGATGAAGATGGTCCTGTTGCTCCTCCATCCAAGGGACTGGACACCATGGATTTGGATTCTGCAATACCAACCAATATAAGTAAAGAAGCTGCAGATCAGCTCCTGCCTCTGGTTGAACCTACGGATGGAATCACTGATGCCGGTGAAGCATCTGTGTATGGGAGTTTGAAAGATCTGGGTCCGAGTTCTGTTATTGAAACGTATTGTAGCTCAGCAGTGACCGAGTCTGGCCGAGATCTTTTTGTTGATGATGACAAATGCAGAAAAGCAAATGTGGAAAGTGTCCCGTTGGTTAGCTCTGAGGGGAACAATAAGACACTGCACTGTCCTCCTGGTTTTGAGAATATGCATCTTGGTTCCTCTGCTGCTCCTAATCCAACACATGCTAAAAATGTTAGTGGAGTATCTGTCAGCAATTGTTGTGATTCTTTAACTGCAAACAAGAAGAACCACGAGGGCCAAGGCGATGCAAGCGTTCTGTTAGATTCGTCCAGGTTGTTGGTGGGTTGTTCATCAGAAGCAGCTGAAACTATTAAGATAGGAGGGCTTGAGCCTAGCGATTTAGTTATTGTTCATTCTGATGCTCCTCTCATCAATAAAGAAATTGAAAGGTCAACTGTTGACCCAGGGAGCAAAGTAGAGTGTGACACTGATGGTTCTCTTATTGTGGGCGAGAAGGTTTGTACATCATCCAGTAATCAGACTACTGTCATCACAGAAAGCATGGTTCATGAAACACCTTCTGTTCAGGTTCTGTCGGAGCAATCAGGTAGACTTACCCATAGTTTTAGTCATTGGTGTCTTTGGTTGAACAACTGTGGGGTTTCCAATAGTTACTTTTGTTTTGATTTATTGATTAATTTTACTACATTCTCTGCGTTCGGTGTGTCTGTGCTGATGTTGTTTCAGATCTAATGAAATTGGTGTGCAATAACAAATTGAGTGGTGCTAAGGATTCGCCTGAAGGGAGCAACATTGGCGTTGAACCCGAGGAGGATGCAAAGACACAGTTACTTGTCGAGAAATTTGCAGATTTTGATAAGCAGGAAGCAGTGACCACGATCGGCTTGGAGCCTAGTAGTTCATCAGTGATGAGTGTGAGGTCTGATATGCCAGATCTGTCCATTTCTCCTGAATCAAGAGAAGGTGAAGCTTCTGTAGATGCTATTGGTAAGCCATCATCCCCTCTGGGACGTGATAGTACAAGATGCCAAAACAAGCCTCCGACAACAGTAGCTAACAAAGATGCTCTGGACTCCAGCGATGTGTTGGGGACTCCTGTTTCTTATGAGTCCCTTTCAAAAGAAAACAATGTTCAAGCACTAGTTGGAGTTTCTTCTATGGACCAGGAAGGAGCAGTTACGAAATCTGCAGGTATGAGTCACACATAATTCATTGTTCTTTTTCGCGGATAGTTTGGTGTAGCTCCTTGTTTCTTGCTATCTACTGCTTATACCATTTCGGAATAGGGTCGAACTATCTGGAAGCATTCATGTAACTCTATTCTGAAAATTAGAGCTTGTGTGGTCCTAGTATTTTCTCGTTTAATTTTTTGGTTGTCTATGGATTTTGTTCATCTTTTCTCCTTTTGCAGGTAGCTACAGCAAGATTTTGACAAAGCCTACACCGTCATTGGAGGAATCTTCTCACGATGTTGACCCAAAGAGTGTTGAAGAAAAAAGAGAGTCTGGAAATGATGTGCAGAGTGTCCATGTAGGAGAAGAAAGTATGGTGTTTCTACTTCTCATCTTATTCGAATACGTTCGACTTACTTGATATGTTGTTATTATGATCATCATGTCTGAATTTGTAGGTGTTTCCTTCAATGATTCAGGGGACTTCTCTAAACCCCTGATGATGTTGAGAGACGATGCTGATCGGCAATCTGGGAAAACAGGAAGTAGCAATCCGCATTCTACTGAACTTAGATGTGGTTCCCCTACTGTCGTCAGTTGCAGTGAAATCTCTCAAAATGTAAAAGAAGACCCACCTCTAGGTAAACAGTTTTTAGAGGTTCAGTTAAATACTAAGGCCAATAGAGGTATGTCTGTGGTTCATGACCATTAGTGATCATCATGTTTGCATTTGCAGGTGATGCCTCAAATGGCTCCATGGGCATCTCTAAACCTGCAAGGATGCTGAATGGCGATTCTGAACTTCATCCCGTGCAAACAGGAAATAGCAATCTGAACTCTGTTGAATCTAATTGTGGTTCCCCTACTGTCATCAGTTGCAGTGAGCCGTCCCTAAGTGAAAAAGAAAACCTGGTTTTAGGTAAAGATGTTTTAGCGGATCAATCTAATGCCTCTGTTTGTGAGGCCAATATAGCCACCTCCGTGCTCCTTGATCCTACAGTTGAAAGTTGTTCTCAAGATGATAGAAATTTTACTTTTGAAGTCCGCTCACAGCCACATCCATATGAGAGAACTGGTGATGACTGGAGGCCATTTCCAACTGATCTACCTGGCGCATCTCAGGTACTTGCTCCTGATTGGTTGTTCATAGTTTTTTTTATGGCTGAACATTCGAGTATTTTTTGGTGTGTGTGTGTTTTTAATTTCCACCTAATAACTGTAGGTTACACATGGATCTCCTCCAAGAGAAACATCTTGCCAATTAGATTCCGAGATGTTATCACATGTTACACAGGGTTCTCCTTCAACAAAAACAGTTAGCCAAGTAAATCCCAAGATGTCATCACATACTTCTCATGGAAGTCCTCGAAAATCTGGTGGGAGAAAGGCCCGTAAAAGCTCCAAGGGTCATAAGCCTGTTGATGATACAACAACAGCTGCATCTGTTAAAACAGATGGCACGGAAGCTCCTAATGACAAAGGAAGTCCTCTTAATAATGAGCTGCTCCTATGTCAAAAAGAGTGTCAAGAGGGTCAGGGTGGCATAGGTCAGGGAGCAAATCAATTCAGCTCTATTTTTCATGATCCCAGAAAAGTTGATTTCCTCAAAGATGATAGAAGTTTCACTTTTAAGGTTACGTCACATGCACATTTAGCTGAAACAGAAATAGGTAACGGGTGGAAACCATTCTCAAGTCTTCAGCCTAATGATGTCCTTCAGGTATCTACTCTCGTATAATTGGTTAGTGAGTTGAAAATGAAAAATGTCTCTTTCTCTTTCTGATGTGCTTTTATTTTTGGGTGTTCTTTCTCCACTATTTCTCAAAGACCGTTGGGACTTCTCCCATCATGTCCAGCTTCAGCCAAACAGATCCAAATATCATACAAGATATTTCTTTTGCAAATACTCGAACATCTGGTGTAAAAAGTGAGCGCCGAAGGTCTAGGGCAGACGGTAAGGCAAGGTCAGGGTCCGGCAAGGTGGTTGATAGAGTGGCTGCGAAAGAAGGGAAAACTCTTGAAGAGGTAACCCCCAGAAAACAGATAAAAGGAAGGGGGGGCAGCTCAATGGGTACAGTGTCCCCTAGTTCATTTGGCATTGTGAACCGTGTTGCACCTGCAGAAGAGATGAGACCATTTGGATTTATTGATGGCAGCAATACTAAACCCAGTGCTGTCCCAATGGGTCATACATCTAGTCTGCCGGATTTGAATACTTCGATTCCAACCTCAGCCTTATTTCAACAGCCTTTCACAGACTCGCAACAAGTGCAATTGCGTGCTCAGATATTTGTGTATGGTTCTTTAATGTAAGTTTATTATCATTTAGAAGAATGAAAGCGACTCATTTATTTTATTTTCAGCTGGACATTGTTAAGTAGTTTCATTTGATGTTTCAAATTGTTTATTGTAGTCAAGGAACCACACCTGATGAGCCATGTATGGTATCAGCCTTTGGAGAATCTGGTTTGTATTTATACCCTAATTATGTCTCTATATTTTGTCATCATTGTTGTTTTCTTATGTATAGTAACAGATTTTGTTATAAATAGATGGTGGAAGGAGCATGTGGGAGAATGTATGGCGTGTTGCTCTCGAAAGGCTTCAGCATCAGAAGTCTCCACCCAGTAGTAAGTAACTATGTAACACCTTTGTACTACTATTCAAGTATATATATTTTCCTTCGTTGGGGGAAAAAAATTAAGAGAGGTAATTTTGGCTTGATACTTGAGTGAATTGGTGTTTGCAGGTGCTAAGGCTCCTGCACAAACAACAAGAACCTTTCTTCAAAATGATGCCTTTTCAACACCTGGCGGACCTGGTGGTGTAGGTGCTTCTCCGTCGATGATAAGTCCTGTAATACCCATGTCGTCCCCATTATGGAATGTTTCTTCTCCTTGTGAAGGGTTGTACGCCAGCAGCGGCAGCACAATGAAAGGAGGGCCTCTTATGGATCCTCGTCAGACGCTTGTTCAAGTGCATCATCCTTATCAGTCTCCACATTTGAGGCATTACATAGGAAGCGCTAATACATGGCAATCCCAAGCCCCTGCGCCTGCGACCTGGGTTGTTAGCACTCCTCAGAGTCCATCACTTAATGCACCGAATACTATACACTCTGCCGCATTACCTATCTCAGAAACAGTTCATGTGCCTTCTGGCCGAGAACCATCATCTTCATCACGCCCATCTGGGTTGGTGCAGCAGCCTGCTTTACCTCCCAGTACTCCTGCTCGCGTTGGGTCTCCTACAAGTGTCTCTGCACCTACACTTTCCCCCATATTAGATGTGAAAAGAACTCCTCCACCATCAGGAAAGCAAGCTGCTGCGGAATCAAAGCCTAGAAAAAGGAGAAAGGGTTCAGCTTCTTTGGAGATTGACCAGACTTCTTCTATTGTTCAACCTACATCAGCACCAGAACCAGTTTCTTCTCAAGGAGATGGTCATCAATTGCCAACTACGTCTATTACCCCCATCACATCAGTTCCATCTGATTTCGATCCTAATGTTTCTGCTGGCAGTAGTTTTGTCTTAGTAACAACATCGCCCACGCCTCCGAAGCCAAATTTTCATGTATTAGTTGGTCATGCAGACACAGAGCAGCGGAGTGGGATTGTCCTCTCGGAAGATACATGTAGACAGATCGATCAGGCTCAGCGGCAGGCAGAAGAAGCATCTTCTCTTGCTACAGCTGCAGTAAATCACAGCCAATTTGTATGGGCCCAGCTAGCTATCCAGAGGAGCTCTGGTTTGGTTTCTGATGTAGAAGCTAAGCTAGCTTCTGCGGCAGTCACAATAGCTGCGGCAGCTGCTGTTGCCAAGGCAGCAGCTGCTGCTGCAAAAATTGCATCTGATGCTGCTCTGCAAGCCAAACTGATGGCTGATGAGGTTCTAGTTCTTCCGTGTAAACTTGGAAATATGACCTCTGATGCATGTCTTCGTGGTGGTGTGAATAGTATGGGGAATTACTTCACTCCTGCATCCATTTTGAAGGGTAAGGACAGAACTAACAATTCAGACTCGATTCTTGTTGCCGCAAGGGAGGCAGCTAAAAAGAGGGTTGAAGCTGCTTCAGCTGCTACAAGAAGAGCTGAGAACTTGGATGCTGTCGTTAAAGCGGCAGGAATGGCAGCAGAAGCTGTATCGCAAGCTTCGACCATCATTGCCATGGGGGACCCCGTTCCTTTTACGCTTCAGGAATTAGTTGAAGCTGGTCCAGATAATTATTGGAAAGTACAGCAACATCATATGTTCTCTGATCAAACTGCCAAATTGAATTCAAACACTACAAACATGGCACAACAACCTGAAGTAGTTTGTGCAGAAGAGGGGGTTACCAGATGCATTGAACATAATTTGAAAGAGATGGAAGGTACCTCAGATCAAGGGAAGAAGTTACTTCCTCCAAAAGAGTTGTTCAAGCAGGTAGAAAATAACAATTTGTTGGTGAATGGCGTTCGCCCTGCTGGGAATGGTGAAAAAGGTCCGGTAGAACCAAAACCAGGCAGAACTTCTGATTTTGCTGAAACCTTTGCTCCTGTTGAATCTATATGTGCTTTGCTAAATGCCCAGATTGAGGAATATGGAGCATCACAGGAGTCAGCCCGAACTTCTACAGAGAACCAAATTAATGAAGGTTCCGTTGTAGAGGTTTGTGACCTAATGATGATTTTACAATTATAGCTTGTATAGCTTTTGTCATATGAAGGACTGATGCGATAGCTTGGTGGTTGCATTATGTCATAACCCTTTTTAGGGTTGCATACTTACTTCCATAGCTCCCTTTCCTGAAGTTTTTCAGACTTTCATGGATTATGATAGTAATTACTTGATAAAGGTCTATAATGTGAGTCAAGTTTGTGTGTAAATGAAGATTATTTGAAAATTTTGCTGATTTGCTGCTGATCTGTGAAATCTTCCATAGCAGTTTGCTAATGCATTTGAAACTTTTAGGTTCTTTCCTGCGAGGAAGGCCTCGGGCGGCGGGTGTGGCTTCCGGCCAAGGTACTGAATTTGAAGGATGGGAAGGCATATGTCTGTTTCACTGAACTTGCTCGAGGTGGAGGTAATGAAAAAAAATGCCATCCAACTTTTGCCTCTGTTTTCTGTCTTGCTGCAGATATGTGAATTTGCACGCGTATGCCCCATAAAGGACTGTGGCCTTGAGAAGCTCATAATTGAGAGTAGGGTTGTTATGTATGTTGTAGTCATTAATGATTACTGCTACGATCTTGCTAATAATTTTGTAATATATTAATCTTATTATTATCGTCCTTCGGGTTTGTGGCATTGTTTCTGTTATTTGTTTATTTTAATGCGTAATTGTATGTGTTTGCAGGTTCTGGCCAGTCTACGGAGTGGGTGTCACTTGGTGGAGAAGGAGGTCAAGCTCCGCGAATCCGGATTCCACATCTGGTGAGTGCCTCAAAGTATGAAGGGACAAGGAAGAGGCGCAGGGCAGCTAGAGGGGATTGCAGTTGGTTTATTGGAGATAAGGTGGATGCATGGATAAATAGTGGGTAAGCATGTGATATGCAAATATTTTCATTTGGCATCTAGTTGTTTAAACCGCTATAAGTCTTTCTTACTGTATAATTTCCTGAGAACTATTATGAAAGTGGGTGCTTATTATACTACGTTGAGATACTTAAGGTATGGCTACCGCTGCATGAATACAATGAGATGAGATGTGTGGTTTTCCGCGTAGTAGTTGAGCATACTTGGTGGAAAGCTAAAATTAGGACCAGCTCATTTTGGACATCCTAACAAATTATAAGATTAACAACTACTGCTTTTATATTTAAGATGATGGTGGGATTGTCAAGATGATGGTGCAGTCACAGTACTTGGTTCCTATTTTCTTGCTTGTGCTAGCGCATTTATTGAAGTTCTTTCATTTTCGGCAATATGAAGTTGAATGCCATCACCTCTATCATGAGTTGCTTCCTATTAGTCTAGCTAAACAACTCGTGGAAGTTCAATATACTGGTCTTATGTTGTAGATGGTGGTCTAAACGTAGTATGATTGACAGTGCTATGTTTTGAATTATTTTTCTGTCAGTCCCTTCACCTTTGCATTACGTCTAACTTTCAGTTGGTGGGAAGGAACTATTACAGAAATGGGCAAGGACAATGAAGCAAATTTAACTGTTCAACTTTCAGGTACATAGCTTTTGGTGTTTTTTTATTATTTAGGCAGTGGTACATACTTGTTTGCATATTGTGGGGAATACATGCTATTGAGGAGTCATAAAGCACTGAAAGTTGTTATTTCTTGATTTTACAGCTCAAGGAGATGCCTCAGTTGTTGGATCATGGAATCTTCGCCCTTCTCTCATTTGGAGGGACGGTCATTGGATGGAATGGTCAAGGTTGACAGAAAATATTGTCTCTTCCCTTGAGGTATACGTATACTGCTCCTCTCTGATAAACTTGTAATCTATTAAGTCACAAATTATATTGTGTACATTTTGCTTATGGAGTTTTGTTGTTTGAGGGACATAGGGCGATACTCCACGGGAGAAACGAACAAAGTTGGGCCCGCGTATAGCTGAAACCGATGCGGCAATTGAGGTCAGAGAGGCAGATAAGATTACAAAACATAAGGTGCATATAGAGGAAAGTGAAAAACCTGAAGCATCAAGACCTCTGCCGCTGTCTGCTAAAGAAACAGTATTCAATATAGGGAAGAACTCCAAAGAGGACAATAAAGAAAAATTTGGAATGAAGCGGACTGGTCTTCAGAGGCAGGGCTCGTCAGTGGTTCCTGGTGTTCCCAAGCCCGGAAGGAAAAGGAAATTTATGGATGTAAGCAAACACTATGTCACTAATAGAGGTGTTACGCCAATCACTGAAGCAAACGATTCAATAAAGTTTACCAAGTTTTTGATACCTCAGGATTCAGCTTCGCGCGGATGGAAAAATCCTTCTAAAGTTGTTAGCAGGGGAAAACGAGTAGCTGAATCGAGGCCTAACTTTCAGAAGACTGGAAACCCTGACACTGTTACAGGTAGAAATACATCCGAGAGAGATAGTCGCAGTTCTTCAGTATCTGTACCCTCTGCAACGACTGAAGCTGTTGCACATAATCTTATACAAAATACACCAGCCTCTATTACCAAAAATGAGGGAAACATGTCAGGTTCTGTATCAGATACGCCTTTTGCAAAGAAAAAGGCACGTTCAACTGTTACGGCTACTTTTGTGAATAAAAAGAAACTTGGGGCCTTTCCAGGTCAAAAGTTTTCTAAAAATGAAGAAAAGGACCGTGTTGGTCATAACGAGAAGTCTGTGATCCCTGATGCCGTTGAGCCACGGAGATCAGTTCGCAGAATTCAGCCGACGTCCAGGGTAAGCTTAATAACTTTTATTCTGTTCATATCTATCTGTTTCGTTCACATATATATACAGGCCTCCAATACTTCTGAACTTTTTGTCTCTCTTTGCCACCAGCTATTAGAAGGGTTACAGAGCTCACTAATAATCTCCAAGATCCCTACTGCACATGACAGAGGCACCAAAGGCCAACACAGGGGTGCAGCCAAAGCCGTCTTATAACTTTTTCTCTTACAGCTTGTTTGTTTCTATTCACTAATAATCTCCAAGATCCTTACGTAGTGGTCTACCACTGTTATTGTTGATAATCATACTATCTAGCTGTTATTGAGAAAGTCGTTTGTTTTGTAATCACCGCGAACTGCGAACTGCTTTCCAATTCCATCTAGCCACTACTTTACTTCTGTATTCTCCTTACCGGGATTCATACGATGAATATCGCTATATCACCAGTAAAAGATCAAATATTTAATCAAATCCACCGTTACTTTTTTTGAAGCATAATATTGATTTTAACTAAAAAAAGGTTTCGCATACTATTGACTATGTATCGGCATGATCGAGATTCCATTCCCATAAAGAAAAATTTAAGTAAAAATAGTTACGTCGTTATTGGATAAGGGGTTACTTATTTTACTATTTTGTTCTATTTAAGAGGGATTCTGGGCCTTCATTTTTGTTTTCACCCATTTTCTCTCAATCGAATCTTCCCACAAAAATACGATCAACCAAAATCTCTCATCATCATTTTCTTCTTCTTCTTCTCTACTATTAACATAAACAAAACCCTAGAAAAAACCTCTTCTTCGTCTTCTACGACTTAACAATGCTTCCATTCGTGTCAACTGCTTCAACTCACATACGATTCTTACTTCACACCTTCACCGATTCCAATTTCGACTCCGTATTTCCTCAGTTAACTCAGGTATGTATTACACTTAAATCCCTTCAACCAAGATTTTTCTTGAAATTTGTTTAAATATGTGTTCATTTTTGTTATTTTGGATTGTGTAACAGTTCGTTGATTATGGAAGTGAAGGAAGTATATTATTACTTGAAACCTGTTTAGATCACATGAATTTTTACGGAGAAGATGATACGACGAGTAGTATTCAACTAAAACCTCAACTATTAGCTGCTATCTTTAGATATCAATTAGATAAACCAAACTTCAGTAATGTATTATGTCAGGCATTATCAAGAAATATGACTATTTCTCATGAGTTTATTCTAAGAGATGTATTGAATGAGTTAAAAGTCTCAGTTTCTGAGAAAATTGCATTTGGACTTGCGTTATCTGATTCTGAAGAGCTTGACGTCAGAAGTATAGGTAATTTTGTAATTTTATTTGATTTTATTTGTTTTTTTAATTGTTTTCTTTTGTTTTTTTGAGTAGAGATATTGATTGTAGTTGTTTTTGCTGTTTTTCTGTAGGAAAAAGCTTCTGTATGAGTCAGATTGAGGAGTTATGTGCAAACGCGGGTACGATTGATTCAAATGAGCAGATTCAGAACATTGTTTTGTTTCTTTCTCGGTCAGAAGGAGTTGCGAAACTTGTGGATTCGTTTATTCAAATGGTGTCATTGTCGGAAATGAAAAATAGGACTCCGTTAATATTGTGTCCATTGCGTAATTCGGATGATATGTGTGAAGTCAACTCTAAGGTTTTGTGTTCTACCAATTAAAAAACTGGATTAGTTAACATTTTTTTTTTCCTTCCGAATTTCAATCATAATTATATCATTATTGGCTCACTGCTTGCTGCATTTGCTTGTTGGCAGGCAATTGGATTCATTCTATGAGAGCAGCGAAAATGACTTTGATGACATTTTAGCTGAGATAGAGAAGGAGATGAGCATGGCTGATATTGTCTAGGAACTGGGTTATGGCTGCACAGTCAATGCTACCCAATGCAAAGATATCTTATCTATTTTTTTACCTCTCACTGAATCACAATCTGTAAGATACTAAGCACGCTTGTACCCACCCATGTCGGCTTGGAGGACTTACAGAGCACACATTCAACTTTCTGTTCTACTGTTGGAATAAGTTCATTTGCTGATTCATCGTTGTTGAGCTCATGGAATGTCGATGTTCTTGTAGAATCAATCAAACAACTCGTGAGTTTTTTTTTACGGACAGTTTGCTGTGTCACTGCGTCCCCATTTTCCCTTTTGGTGAACCTCATTTTAATTAGGATGAGTACCATCTGCTTTGTGACTGTTGTAATTTGAACTTCAGGCTCCTGATACCAACTGGGTACATGTGATGGAAAACCTTGATCACGAGGGCTTCTACTTCCCTAGCGAGGATTCATTTTCTTTTTTCATGTCTGTTTACGCAAGTGCATGCCAGGTATTGGTTCTACAATGTCTAGTACAGGTGGATTTGGTTAAGTTGTAATCGTGGCATTAGTATTGAGCACAATTTATCGCAGGATCCCTTCCCTCTTCATGCCATATGTGGGGCTGTGTGGAACAATGCTGAAGGTCAGATATAATTTCTAAGATATGCTGTATCCGCATCGCCTGAAGTTTTCACGTTTGTGCACTCCGCCAGACAGCTGGTACTATGTTCATGTATCACTGATTCGTAAACCTCGATGTACTTTATATTTATTTGATTCATTTGATTGCTGGTCTGTTGTTCAGGTGTACGTCGATATAGTTCATGGCCACAAGTTTTCAACTGGAAATGGAAATCAGTCTTGGTTATATCTTGACCTGTTGGATGTTTTATGCCAACTTGCTGAGGCGGGCCATGCTGGCTCTCTCCGATCAATGCTCGAGTATCCCTTGAAACACTGTCCTGAAGTCTTGCTGCTTGGATTATCCCAGTCTAATGTATGTTTTTCCTTTTCTGCACCTTTGATTATCTTCTTTGTTGATGCTTGATATTGATAACATTTACTATGTCATTGTAGACGGCTTATAACTTACTTCAATATGAAGTTCTTTCGAGTGTTTTCCCCATGGTGCTCGGGAACTTCTCAAGAGCTGGTGTTATTCTCCACCTATGGAAAGTTAATCCTAATGTCGTCTTGCGGGGACTTTTAGTTGTCCAGAACTTAGATTCAGAGAGCATGATGAAAACTTTTGGCATTTGCCAAGAGCTTAAGGTAAATCCTAGAGATAAAGATTATTTACGCAAAAATTGAGGTTGTCTTTTTCAGAAAGACGTCATGTTTAAAATATTAGATAGACATACTGTAGGACTGTATCAGAATAATACATTGTAGTTATAGCAGGTTACAGGAAATGTTGACTGCACCGTAATTCAAATCGTTGGAAGTGCTAATTTGACCGGTTATCCATTAACGAAAATATCATCACTCCTTGCCTTTTAATATATCCTTTTTAATGTTTGTATATGTGCAGTCGTAAACAGATAATCCAAGCTTTTTCAAGTTTTAGTATTTCCTTGTTACATGGTTACTCCTCTCTAACCTCACAATAAGTTCACGAATATTATTTCTCAAATAAACGTCTGTACAACATATACCTATTCTTTGGAATTAGATTAGTTTGTTACCTTTCAGCTTTCTTGGAATGCAATTCACATTTTCCAGTAACATGTGTAATATATTCTCTGCTTTTATCTTTTTGTTATCTGCTCTGTGTACTCATGTCAATTTTGTCTTACATATTCTATCTCCAGTGTTGGATATGGCTCCATTTTCATTCCGTATAAAGTTGGCTGCTCTTGCCTCTGTGAAGGAACAAATAAATCTAGAGAAGTCGCTAAATGATAATTTAAGCACATATAGAAACACTTTTGTTGAAGTAATTTTCGCTTCCCTCAAGGATGCAATCTAGATACGCATCAATCACAGTTTCAGATAATTAGAATTTATAGAATTCTGAGTTGATTCATGAAAGTAATGCTGGTACTTTTTAGGTGTGCCTCATGTTCCTGAAAGAGATCCCTTTCGATGTACCACAAGATGTTCCTGCAAATTCCTTTCAACATTCTAGTGCTGTAGTAATTGCTTATCTGGAGACAGTTCCGATATTCATTAAGGTAGTTGCTCTCCTAGTTCACAATATACTGCTACTTTTGTGATGGTTTTGCTCATGAAATTGTTCTTTTTGCAGGTTCTTCTAGGTCATGCTAAACAGAATGTCTCACGTCATCATCTCCTTGGGGTAATGAAAAATTTTCATGTGTTATCCAAAATAGTACTAAACTGCAGAAATGGTGGAGCAGCCAATTCATCTTCATCTGATGGTGGATATCCAGATGATATAGAGGGAGAAGCTAATTCTTACTTCCACCAGATGTTCTCTGGGCAATTGAGCATAGATGTGATGGTTCAAATGCTTGCTCGTTACAAGGAATCTCCTGAGAAAAGGTACGCTTGATCTATTGCCATGTATGCATAAAAAACCAACACATTTGCTATTGTAAACACACCAAGTGTCGTGATTGCTATTTCTACCTTCAAAATTTGCCAAATTTAATCAGTAGTGTGGATGCTCTAATGAGGTAAATTATTATTTAGTTTCTTATTGCCTCTCTCCATTTGGACCTTGGTTTATTGCCATAGTGATTCAAGCTGCTGACGTGTATCATACTTTTAGTTATGTGTCCTGCTCCAGGGACCAATGAATAAACCCATGTGCTAGGATTAGAAGGGGGAGTAATATCTAATTTTAGTAATGATGTGATATCTCAACCTAGATTACGTTGATGTGGAATGAAATCGAATAAACAAACCCAAGCCCATTTACCTTAAAATAAACATCCATTAGGCTGTGCCCAACTTTTTTTGAATACCGGTGTTAACTTCTATGCTAGAAATAAGTATAAACTGGTGGAACGTCATTATGATATTCCTTTATGGATCATACTAAAAGCAAATTGATTCAGAGGTAATATAGGAGCATAATATTAACTTTTCTTTTTTTGTTGATGATCTTTTAATGTGGTTTATCTTATTCAAAATCTCCTCTTTTGTTGATGATGAGTATTTGAGGTTCTCTCATTTTACACATGCGCATTGTGGTTAACATTCTCAGTTTGGTGGTAATTAGTGAATCTATGTCCTTCTATTAATTAGTGTTTTCACCATATGAACTTCCACGGAACAATCTATCTATGAATGTATGATAGGGAATCTGTTCGAGGAGTACAAGTTTTTCCCCAAATATCCTGAAAGGCAGCTTAGTTGCTGCAGTTCTCTTTGGTAAGTTATTTCCTTAATCGCTAGATTGTGTGTGTAATAAGTTTACTATTCGTGATGTGCAATTCCTTTGATGTGGTTCAATGTTTGAGGCGGGGGTGTAGGTCGAATCACTGTGCTACATGTGGTTAGTCATTTCATGCAGACTTTGAAATACGTTCAAGTTGACTAACTACACATGTGGTATATGTCGCATGGTGATTGGACCCACACGTGTACAATTAACAAAGAACCACACCAAAAAACCTTCTCGACTTCTTGTTTTTCACATTCTATTACTGAGGAAAAGATAGTACTTATTGTTTTACATTTATACTGGATTGCTGCTATTATCATGATTGTGTTAATGAGTTATAGTGATGATTTCTTGAGTGTTATTCTCAGGGTTAAAGCTGCATTTATTCCGAGTTGCTTTATTAGCCTTAGTACCATAAAATGAGTGGATTCTCATTGAAGTTCAGTGTGGTTCTTACGAGTTATGAAAAAAGGTGTACGCTGCAAAGATCGAAGGATTTGCAAATTTTTGATTTTGTTTAAATAGTGAAAATAGAATTTCAAAGAAACTTGTTGCTTTTAGTTTGGGACTAAAGGCTTGGTTGTTGATGTTGCTTTTAGTTTCATCTAATTTGGTTTCCCCAATTACCTCGTATTTTTTAGTAATTAAAAATTTGAGTGTAACTTTACTTCTAATGTTTCACCTAATTATTTTTGTCGAAGAAACCATTTTCATTGTAATGCACTTAACATCTACACCTAATTAGTTTGTTTCTTTGGACTATATTATTATTTATACTCGTGACTGGTATTAACTGCAGGATCACTAATAAAGCACCAGCTTGTGACCCATCTGACCCTTGGTCGTGCTCTTCGTGGTGTTTTGGATGCGTTACGTAAATCTGCTGATTTGAAAGTTAGTGTACACTTTTCAATAAGTCATGTATTCTTTAGTAGTGCTGTTCTGCATGTGTATATCTTATTATATGTTACCCTCAGATGTTTGTATTTGGGGCGAAGGCGCTGGAGCAGTTTGTAGATCGTTTGATAGAGTGGCCTCAGTATTGCAATCATATCCTGCAAATTTCTCATCTACGTGCAACCCAGTCAGAGCTGGTTACGTTCATCGAGAGTGCTCTTGCAATGATCTTATCCGGCCACTCTGAATCAAATGGTGGCAGCATTGTCCCTACAGATCAGCATCAAGGACCAAATCCGGTTCCCTTGGAAAACATGGAGGTACTACCTTCTGTTTATCTGTATCTCCATCATTGAACTCTTTAGCAGTTTCTTGAGACATAAGCTTCGTTTAGCATTGAAACTAAAAGAACCAATAACTTAAGAGGGTCACTTCGCATCAGACAAACTTAAAGTCACTCACCTGACTTATCTTCTTAGGACCCATGTTAGTGTTTTCCGGTGTAAAGTTTCATCCACATTTCTAGACTTCGTTTTTTTTTGTGCTCTTGGTATGTGAATATAGAGGAATGCAGGTCTTCAAGTAGAACATCTTATCTGGTCCTAACCATTTACAAAAAAGCATTGTTTTTTGAGAAACTTATAAAGAGTCATTCACTTAATGCCCCTTCCAATTCCCATTACAGCTTCATTGCTGTATCACGTGAGACAAACTGATCTTATCTAAGTAATAATGGTGTTTCCTGTTGCTACTTTGTTTTGAAATTAAAGTTAGTTTATTTACTCCATTCTTTGATCAAACTTTTTATGTTATTTATTACGTGCTGCGATTATTTGGAGCAGTAAGTTTGTTTTTACATGTTTTTTTTATAACTATTGTGTTCAAGTTGTACACTGTGCAAGTTTTTCTGTTTAGTAATAACATCCCATGGGGTTCGTAGGTGCCCGAGTCCTCATGGAAGATAACGGGATCTAGCAGCAGCAGCACAGTGCAGGCTAGAGCTCAACCATCTTTATCTCCATTTCGGCTCCAACAGCGTTATTTAGGTTCTCTGGATGACAGACATAAATCTGCTGGAAGTAGTTTCGTTACCACCTCCGTAAAACCACTTCTATGTCCTGCCGGACAGCAGCGGTCACTTGTTTCAGCCCATGATGTTGTAGCTGGTACTCAGATGGTACATGAATATACTGTTCCATGTTTTTTCTTTTTGACATTTGTTGTAAATTAATGCTCTAACTGCACTCATTTTTATCTCATTTCTGTTCTACATCACAATTATTTGCAGGCAACTATTGCACAGCCATTGGCTACTGTGCTGTCTCAGAATGCTCCCAGTGGGCCTGCCACTGTGTCAAATTTTGTTTTCTCTAATTTATAACTTTTTATTTTTATTTTTATCCACGAACCAAAAAATGGTGAAATAAGTCTAGTTGGGCTCAGTTTTTCACTTTTTTTAGAACTCGGTACAAAACTTGTCGTCTTCGTTGAAAAGCTCATAAGATATGTATACACCACGGGGAGGAGCATCCTTGCAAGAAGAAAAACGAAACAAAGAGGCTTGTTGGATACGAAAAGCAGAAGTAAAATGTTTTTAATTCATATAAAATTAACATTTTTATTTTCTTATTTTTGTAAAAAAATTATATATTCAAACTAATTTTTAATTTTTATTTTTTTTTAAACATAATTTTTTAAATAGTATCAAGATAAACTATAAATTTCAGTTTACATAGTCAAACTATTAATTTCAATCTACATATATTTTCCTTAAGAAACAAACAAACACAAAAACATCTAGTAATATGGATATATTTTTCTTTTGATGTGTATCTTGGTTTATTTGTAGCCTCATATATCAGTTTTAATTGTTGACATGTGCATAGTTATCCGTAAACAAACACTAATCATTACTTTCAAATTGTTATCAACTCATTCCTTCCATTTATATGGTGCCCGATCAACAACCAAGTAGTCACCTCGAACATCTTTGACCACTCGAATATTATCATCAGTATATACCGATTCAAACCTACACAAAAGAAATTTATTAGAATCAACGTCTCTGCTAAAACACTTTACAACATCCTGTCACGGACGATGGATGCTACAATGTAAAAATAAATTACTTGCAAATGGTGAAACAAGCAGCAAAAATAATAACAAAATATAAAGAGATAAAAAATGAAAGGCAGATAACTCACCAGCCTCGACCAAATGGGGGCAATGGAAACTCCCAATTCTCACCACGTAAAAGAGCGCTAGTAAATCTACAAACAAATAATTCAGAAATGATTGGCGAAAAATAAATACAATCAAGAACGAACAGTAATTAATGAACGAATAATGTACCTAAAATTAACTCTTTGAGGTGAAACAATTTGGATATTTGATCGAACAAAGAATACACCGGAAGGAGGGAATGTAATAACGTTATTAAGAACACCAGCGTCGACGTCGATGACTTGCAAAACATCTCCGGCTCGTGTACCTCCGAAGAGGTATGCGTATTTAATGATAAATAGTTGTTCTTTCTCAGTAGTCCATAGCATTCTCCATGTATCAGATAATGTTGAGGAGCTAGTTGTTGTTGAATTCTTGCCGATAACGCGTAATGCTTCGATTGCTTTAATAATCTGCTTTCTTTTCAATGGGTTTTCTTGTGTTTTAACACCTCTCTCCTCATCTGCAATTAAATCTAGTAAATCATTTTTGGCCAACAAAGCTTCTTCTGATGCTGCTTGTGTGGTAGTACTACTACTTGATGAGTTGAAATTGTTCAAGCAGCATAAGGCGAAGGGTGTTTTGACAGCTGCTTTCTGCCGAAGAAATCCATGAGATGTCGTTGCTTTCCCTTTTCTTATACAAATCGCAGGGTTATGTAGGTTTGGAGGATGACATGATGAAATCGCTGCCATTGTTTCCTTAGAATTTTACTGGAAAATGGAATGAAGATGCTACTTCTTTCTTCAATCCAGCCAGACGTTTCGGCTCAAACTGTCCCACAATAACACAAGATGCATGTTCATCATCTAAGATAAGTCACTGTACATCATGGCCCATTAGCTCAGTTGGTTAGAACGTTGTCTAATAACGCAAAGGTCACAGTTTGAGACCTTCATGGGCCATTATTTTTTCTTAATTTTTTTCACAGATTCCATTTTTAATATGTGAAAAAGCCAGGAAGCATATGTAAGGTGGCTGTTCCAGCTACCAACAATAATAGAATTCTTTAGTCCTACCAAAGACTTGTTCAAGCAATAGACAAGAAATTGCCCTCAAGACTGTGAAGTTGCTGAACCAAAAATCTAAAACTCATCTCAGAGTGTGTTCTGCAGCAGCCCCGTATATGGACTCATTCAACTTCAGGATCATCTGATATTGCATGGAAAATCAAAGGCTCAAAGCAGATTTAATACCATTTTTGTGTGTACCATAACACGAGTCAAAGATATTACTGTTGAACGTATTCTCAATTTTGCAGGGGCACCAAAACTATAATCATCAACCATTTTCTTACAAGAAAAAATCTAAAGTTCATGAATGCTCTACATGTCATCGGATTTTCTCTTCTGGACAGGCTTTAGGAGGTCATAAAAGGTGTCATTGGCTTAATTCATCGAGTTCTACGGAAACATCGTCTATAATTAATAAACTTCATCCTCATCAATTCCAAATTTACAATCATCATCACCTTCAAACACAACCCACTAGATTCATAAGCTCAAATGAACCTACTCTCGATCTTAACTTACCAGCACCTATTGATGATTACAACAATATTGGAACTCGAGGCGAAAGCAGGCCTCGCCTAAGCTTTGAAATGCCCACGGATATATACTTACAACCATGGATACAAAGCAACAACGACGTCGACAACAACAACAAGTACAGCAGTAACAATTCTGCTACTACTACACTGGTTAATGCCAATGCTCAGGATAAAGATGTGGATGCAGCCGAAGATGGTAAGAAGTTGAAACTGGCAAAACTAAGTGATCTAAAGGACATGCATATTGGTGGTGCAGGTGGTACATTTTCTTGGCTGCAAGTGGGAATTGGTTCTCCAACAAATAATGTTGGTAGTAACTGTTGGAGAAAATGAAATAAATTTGAAATGATTTTAAATTGAATTATTGGTCTTGATAGGAATAAATCTTAGGATCAATGGGTCACTAAGAGTCACTAACTTATTAGTTGGGTGGAAACATCATTTCCATTTTCACTTGTTGTGAATGAAGAATCTTTGGTTTAGTCCCACATTGGACAAACTAGAGATGAATTCATATTATCACAAAACTTGCAACTAAGGGAGCGCCCTTAGGGTTTAGATGTTTTTGTAATTGGGGGAGGACTAAGTAAATGGACTAGTAGAATCACACTTGCTTTTCACACATGTGCACCGAAGCACGCACACGGGTCGCGGGCTTGCGAAGCTTGCTTGAGCATGGCGTGGCATGTTCGGGCGTAGGTAGGCACACATTCCTATCAATACTTACCGTTTTTGTTTATAATTTCTTAAAACAAAAGGATTCTTACCGTTTTATTTAACCGTGATTAATGCCAAATCAATTTCGAATTTATTTTTATTAATTCAAATTTATTACTCCCTCAAACTTTTTCCTATACAAGAAAATGGTTTTCTTCATTTCAAACCATCCCAGAGCAGGCTACTATCCCTAGCTCTTTTCCGCTCTTCTTGCTTTGCTTGCACACTGAGTGTTTTTTTTTTTTTTTTTTCTTTTTCTTCTTCGTCTAAATAATTGTTGTTAAGTTTTAGAGAGTTAATTGAGTTGTGCTAATTCAATTAATAACGGACAGTTCTATCCTGGACACAAGTTCTCAGTAGGGGTGTATCATCACTCATTCTTGAGGAGTACCCAAGAAATATTGTGTTAAGGACAATTTGCTGAGTAGGTGACTCTGTCCAATTTGTGCATCAATATCAGAGTGATTTCATCTTTCTAACGTTAACAGTTTCATTTTTCCTGTTAAGTTTATTCATTGTTACAGATTTACAACAACATTCTTAACACAATATTTTAATTAATGCTGTTCCAATGGCAAAGAGTGATGTTGACAGACCTCAGAAGTTCTCAGGGAAAGACTTCAAAAGATGGAAATCAAAAATGTTATTTTTTCTGAGTTATCACATGTTAGATGAATTGGTTCTGAAGCCTTTTGATGAAACTCTGAATGAACCTGAAAATGAAGGAGAATTAGAAAGTTGGAGCAGACAGAATTATATGGCTAAAAACCATATCCTTAACTGTTTAGAAGATGCACTGTATGACTTCTATAATGCAAAAGAAATTTTTAATGCATTTGATTTATGGACTGCCTTAGAAGCTAAGTATGAAGCAGAAACTGTTGGTAGTAAGAAGTTTTTAGTTGCTCGGTTCCTGGAATACAAAATGGTTAATGAAAAATCTGTGGTAGACCAATTTCTAAAACTTCAGCAAATTATTAATGAAATTATTGCTGAAGGTATGGTAATTGATGAAACATTTCAAGTGTCTGCGGTGATTGAGAAATTACCTACTTCATGGGCTGAATACAAACGAAGACTGAGACATGAAACTGGTGAAGTTAACATGGTGGAATTGGGTAAGAAGATTCAAGTAAAAGAATTGTTGTGCTCAAAAGACAAAAATTTATCTTCCGCAAGGGAAATATCCAACAAAGCCCATGTCAGCGAACACAAGTCTTCTGCAAGCCTGGATCACAACAAACGCAAGCCTGGACCGCATAGAAAAGGTACTTTCCCGAAACCAAAATCTGGAATTGGTAAAATTAAAGGTGCATGTTATGTTTGTGGTATTCCTGGCCATATGGAAATACACTGTAGGAAGCGTAAAGACTTTAATAATAAGAAACCAAATGCCAATTTAGTTGAAAGCAACAAGAACGAGTTTTCTGGCACGGTGTCTGAAGTTAATTTGGTTACCAATGTGAGAGACTGGTGGGTAGACTCTGGTGCTACCAAACATGTCTGCGGAAACAAAGAGATGTTCACCTCCTATCAGACGGTAGGGGAAGGAGAAAAGCTCTATATGGGCAACTCGTCCGCAACATAGGTTGCGGGAAAATGAAGAGTTGGGCTGAAGCTCACTTCTGGAAAAACTCTCACATTGAATGAAGTTCTACATGTTCCGGACATATGCAAGAATCTTGTATCTAGTGGTGTGTTACATGATAAGGGATTTAAACTTGTATTTGAATCTGGGAAAGTTGTTATAACTAATGGTAAAGATTATGTAGGAAAGGGCTATAAGACTGAGGGTTTATATAAATTGAATGTAACCTCTATTGAAATGAATAAAAATGATTCTTATTATGTTTGTGTGTCGTTGAATGTTTGGCATGGTAGACTTGGTCATGTAAACTATAAATCAATGAATAAACTGGCTAGCATAGGCTGCATACCAAAATTTATTTTGGATAATGAACATAAATGTGAAATATGCGTAGAATCAAAAATATGCTAAAAAAGTCTTATAAGAAAAATATTCTGAGAAATTCTAAACCCTTAGAATTAGTTCACACAGACCTAGTTGACATGAAATCAGTTCAAACTAGAGGTGGAAAAAAATGGTTTGTCACATTTATAGATGATTGTACGAGGTACTGTCATATATATTTACTTAAAGGTAAGGATGATGCCTTAGAAGCCTTTAAAATTTATAAACTAGAAGTTGAAACCCAAATGAGTACTACCATTAAAACTGTTAGGTCTGACCGTGGTGATGAATATGTAATCTCTATAGGAGACTTTTGCATGGAACATAATATTATTCATGAAGTAACCCCTCCTTATTCACCACAATCTAATGGTGTGGATGAACGGAAAAACCGAACCCTTAAGGAGATGATGAATGCCATGTTAATTAGTTCAGTACTACTTGCGAATTTCTTGAGGGAGTCCGTCCTCTCAGCTTGCTATGTCTTGAACAGAATACCCTTTAAAGGATCATACAAAACTCCATATGAGTTATCGAAAGGTAGGCAACCTTCTTATGCATACTTCAAAATGTGGGGGTGTTTGGCTAAGGTTTCTATCCCTCCACCTAAGAGGACCAAGATAGGACCCAAAACTGTTGATTGTGTCTTCATAGGGTACCCTGAACATACTACTGCATATAGATTTATGGTTGCGAGTTCTGAAATATCAGAAATTGGTAGAATACCATTATGGAATCTAGAGATGCTGTATTCTTTGAAAATGTTTTTCCTTTGAAATCTGAATCTCGAATGATATGTGTTGATCCCCTAGATGTCCCTTCTACTAGTCAGACACTACGTGTAGAGGAAGATGAATTTGAGCCTAGAAGAGGCAAAAGACTTAGAGTTGAAAAATCTTTTGGGCCAGATTTCATAACTTGTTTAGCTGAGACTGATCCACAGACTTTTAGAGAAGCCATGACTTCTTCTAAAGCTCCATGGTTGAAAGAATCCACTATTAGTGAAATGGATTCCATTCTACAGAATGATACTTGGGATATTGTAGATTTACCTCTAGGGTGTAAACCCATAGGTTGTAAATGGATCTTCAAAAGAAAACGTAAAGTAGATGGAACTGTGGAAAAATATAAATCTAGATTAGTATCTAAAGGCTATAAACAAGTAGAAGGTGTAGATTTCTTTGACACTTATTCACATGTTACGAGAATTACTTCCATTAGGATGTTAATTGCTATCGTTGTCATTCATAACTTAGAGATACATCAAATGGATGTAAAAATAACCTTTCTAAATGGTGAATTAGATGAAGAAATTTATATGGACCAACCTGAGGGCTTTGTAGTGAAAGGTTGTGAAAACAAAGTTTGTAAACTGAAAAATCTTTGTATGACTTGAAACAAGCACCTAAACAATAGCATGAAAAATTTGATCATGTAATGATTTCTAGTAGTTTTAAAATAAATGAATCTAACAAGTGTGTTTATACTAAACTTGTGAATGATGCATGTGTGATTGTATGCTTGTATGTTGATGATATGTTTATACTTGGTACAAACATGGATGTAATTAACTCCACTAAGAACATGCTAAATGAGAACTTTGACATGAAAGACTTAGGCCCCGCTGATGTAATCTTAGGGATGAAAATTAGAAGAGAGTCTAATGGATATAGTCTTAGTCAATCTCATTATGTTGAATCTGTACTTAGAAAATATAACCAGTTTGGTAGTAAACCTGCTTGTACTCCGTATGATCCTTGTTGTAGACTCAAGAAGAACAAGGGTAGTGGAGTTTCACAACTTGAATATTCACGTGTCATAAGAAGTCTGATGTATTTAATGAACTGTACGAGACTAGACATTGCTTATGCTGTGAGTAGGTTAAGTAGGTATACATGTAATCCGGGACAAGAGCATCGGGATGCACTTATCAGAGTGTTAAGGTACTTGAAGTTCACTTTAAACTTTTGTTTAAATTATGAGAGATACCCTGCGGTCCTTGAAGGATATTGTGACGCAAACTGGATAACGGACTCAGAGGAGTCTAAGTCTACGAGTGGATACATTTTCACTCTAGGTTGTGGGTCTGTATCTTGGAAGAGTTCCAAACAGACATGTATAACTCGATCCACTATGGAATCAGAGTTTATTTCGTTAGATAAAGCAGGAGATAAAGTCACCTGGCTAAGATGCTTTTTAGAAGACATTCCTCTCTGGCATAGGCCTGTGCCAACTATATCTATACATTGTGATATTCAAGCTGCAATAGCTAACGCTAAAAACAACAACTATAATGGAAAGTCTATACATATTCGTAGAAGACACAATTCTCTAAAACAACTAATCTCAACAGGCGTTATTTCTGTTGACTTTGTGAGGTCTAAGGAGAATATCGCGAACCCTTTGACGAAAGGCTTGTCCAAAGAGATAGTTAGTAATGTATCGAGGGGGATGGGGATTAAGCTCATCAAATAAACTTGCCATGAAGGAGACTCAAACTTGCTGACTGGAGATCCCAAGATCAAGGTTTCGAATGAGACAACTAATTTGTGGTGGGTTAAAGGAATCACTATCAGAGAATTTCATTCTTTGTCCCTTCCCTATGGTGTAGACGTGATAGTGTGACTGCATTTGAGGATGACTTATCATTAAGTCTTAATGAGTTCTATAGTTTCAATTTAAGATTGAAATGGGGTGTAGCAGTTAACACTCTTGATATAACTCACCTATCTGAATGAGGAAGTGGGTCGCTTCCTATGAGAACTGAGCTGATTCTCTAGAGCATTCTGAGAAACAGGATATGTCCAGGGCCAAAACGGACACAACGGCGTGAACTTAACAACACTCTTGAGAGATATCTCGCTTAATGAGCTATTGATGAATTACACCAAACGATGGCAGTTCAAGACATCGCGTTCACTGTTCATCAAGTATTTCTAGTAATTTCTCACTAAGCAAAGGTTCAAGACCTTATGGACACCTATTTTCCTAAGAGGTATTTCTTGCTTTCTGATTTCTGATTTATCAGGTTTTTCATTCATGTGGGGGATTGTTGGAGAAAATGAAATGAATTTGAAATGATTTTAAATTGAATTATTGGTCTTGATAGGAATGGATCTTAGGACCAATGGGTCACTAAGATTCACTAGCTCATTTGTTGGGTGGAAACATCATTTCCATTTTCACTTGTTGTGAATGAAGAACCTTTGGTTTGTCCCACATTGGACAAACTAGAGATGAATTCTACCCGTATTATCACAAAACTTGCAACTAAGGGAGGGCCCTTAGGGTTTAGATGCTTTTGTGGTTGGGGGAGGACTAAGGTAATGGGCTAGTAGAATCACACTTGCTTTTCACACATGTGCACCGAAGCACGCACGCGGGTCGCAGGCTTGCGTGAGCTTGGCGTGTGCTTGGCGTGAGCATGGCGTGTGCTTGGCATGTGCGGGTGTAGGCAGGCACACGGTCCCAGAGCAGACTACTATCCCCCGCTCTTTTCCGCTCTTCTTGCTTTGCTTGCGCATTGAGTGTTTATATAATTTTATTTTCTTCTTCTTCGTCTAAATAATTGCTGTTAAGTTCTAGAGAAATAATTGAGTTGTGCTAATTCAATTAGTAACGGACAGTTCTATCCTGGACACAAGTTCTCAGTAGGGGTATATCATCACTCATTCTTGAGGAGTACCCGAGAAATATTGTGTGAAGAACAATTTGCTGAGCAGGTGGCTCTGTCCAATTTTTGTGCATCAATATCAGAGTGATTTCATCTTTCTAACGTTAACAGTTTCATTTTTCCTGTTAAGTTTATTCATTGTTACAGATTTACAACAACAGTAACCCCTAAATTTTACCGAAGAAAGTTGAAACTATGTATTTTTGTATCAAGCAAGCCATACCCTTCATTAATTTCATGATCGTCAGATCATTTTTCTCCTACCAGATAATCAATTTAATTGTTATTTTTTTTTTATTTTTTGTGTGTGTTTAATTTCGCTTCAATTAGTAAAATTACAAGCGCTATGAACCTGCTTGAACCCAATGAAAATCAATAGAATGATTCTGGACAGACCACCGTATAAGAATCCAAAAAGGGCACATACGTATAAAAAGTGGGGCCCGCCTCTTTAGGAAAAACAAGGGTCTTTTTTGTTTTGTTTGTGTCTGTACGGTTCTTATGGAGTTTGAAGGGATGATTTGTCCAGAATTTTTAAAAGCAATAATCTAAGATTTATCTACTTAAGTTAACTTCTTAAGACAAGTTAGTAAACTGACCAAAGAGGTGGTATGAAATACATAAATACAACATCAAGAGCGTTTATGCCGGTGTTTGGGTGTGCCCCATGTACCACACCAATGGAATCCTACCACATGTTTCTTTTTTTGTAGCCTGATTGACTATCTCTTCCATGTATAAGTAGGCTGGTATTTACATATGTCGTAGATCGTCAGACCAAAACTTAAAAATATTCTCTACTGTTATGACATAGAGTTTGCATGTTATCTTAGCATAGATTTTCACTTAACTTAGGCTTAAGCCCATGCCTTGGCACGACTTCAAACTTGCCTCCTTGGATCGTGGAAGATTTTAACCTTACTCCGTCGACCACCTTTTAACCTTTTTACCCTATAGTTATTCAATTTATATTTATGACTCAAACTCCTCCTATTTTAACTCCCCTTATTTAACTTATTTATGCTTTTGAAAATTCGGACCGTAAGCATGATTTCAACTCAAAAAGAGAGTTTGAGGTTGATTTAGACTTGATCGTCTCTTAAACACTGAGAAGTCCCCAGGTGAACACGAGTTGCATGCTGAGATGTTTTCCATTTGAGGAGCCGAGCCTGATGCATCATTTGAGTGCACTATTGTAAGGACCAATTTTATTGGTTTCATACCAAATTTAATCCCGGGAAACGTTCTTGTAGGAAAGTTTAGCGTCCTAGATGAGTCAATTCCCTTGTATACTACGATGTGGGAGAAGCACATTCATGTCGTCACCATGGAAGTTTGACCTATGTTTCTTATCCCGATATTATTGGTGACTCTGAATGAGATGAGGAAGATGACCTTGAACATATGTGTATGGCAGAGGAAGGACTTCATATTGGGTTTGTAGTTGACGCAAACCTTAGTTCACTTTTTTTTTGCACACGTGAATAAAGGACTGTAGAAACTTCATCCGACTTCTGATTTCAGCGGTTAACCCCAATTCTCAAATCTAAGAGACAAACCTTTCATATTCAACAAGAAAATCGGTATTTGAGGCTTATTTGGTCGGTTAGAAGCACGTGGGAAGTCGAACTCAAAAGATATATCCAGAGATTTTTCAACAATAATACATTCTAGTGTATCGACTAAATCTATTACATTAGTGTAAAATAGACGTTTTAAAACAATTAGGTATAATATTGTCCTAGAAGCGAGTTAAACAAAAATTCAATCTGCTACAGAAAGTGTCGTATATTCAGTGCTTGCTTTTAACGCCGAACCCAAACCCCCATTTTTGTGACTTAATCAGCCTTTGCGTACGATGTGTCATGTGATGTGGTAGTTTCTCTGGAGTTATTGGATAGAGGAATACTCACGTTTTGCATGTGGTGGCAAGCCTGAATCGTGTGGAGAGTTCAAGGAGGCTTTCAATAGCCGTGTGTGTCATGAAGAGGGCACAAGCTTGGCTGAGTTCAAATATAATCTAGTGTGTGGTTGTTTTCTATGAGACCGCAAAGGCATAGACATATCTATAGAGAGATTGTGGCAAGGCCGATCCTGAAGAGGAGATATGGAAGGGATGGTCATGGAGAGGATCTATGGTATGATCTAATTGAAGTCAAGCGTTAAACGAAGAAAGAGGCAAGGACAAATTTCGTTTTTTTCCAGTTATAGAAGGAAGACGACTCGTTGTCCAACCATAGGAGCAAAGAGAGTCGTTGTCTAACCATTTGAGCAAGGTGCGGCATCTGTCGATAGAAGAACAAGGGAAAGGTTGTCCATAAAAGGAGATGAAGCCTGGTATCCGTCTTTGAAGAGAGTGAAAACCTTAATTCCAGGCATGTGAGGGTACCTTAGTCGAGTTTTTGATATTTAAGGGATATGATCGCGATGAATACACTTGTAAAGTTCGAATGACTCTCATATGTCATGAACTCAACTTTTTGGCTATGGGTGTATTCAAGGCTGTAGAGTCTTGAGCTTGCTTGGGAGGTCAAGTTGCTGGATCATCCATAGGAGAGGAAAAATGCATTGAAATGGTTGATAGACTGAGGTTAGGTCGCGCCTTTGTCGAAGCTGAAGCTCGAGTCATGTATAGAAGCTAGCTTGAGTCTTGCTCTGCATGCAAGATTGAGGTTTGTTCATAAGTTAGGGTAGCGCCTTGACTTAAAATAAGCTCGAGTTTTGTACTTGTCATGTTCGTGGTTTGCCTTTATCTTGGCTGAGGCTTCACCTTTATCTGATCAGTTAAAGAATGAGCTTTATCTTCCCTCAAATCCTAGGCTTCGTCTTATTTTTAAGCTGAGCTTCATTTTCCTTAGAAGCTGAGCTTCGTCTTGGACCTAGACTTAATATTTTCTTGGATGAAGCTCGAGCTTCATCCTAACTAAATATCTATTTTATATTTATGCTTGAATGTTACTTCATAGAACTTGGAAGTTGAACCGTGCTCATAAGGCTTAAGTGTGTTTTGACTAGGCTAGATGGTTACAAAATGACTTTTTTTTTACCTCTAATCGTAAAACTATTGTTTTTCCATTGGTCGTAAAAACAACCATTTAACCCTTGGTTGAAAAATCACCATCAATAGACACTAATCAATTTAGAAAGAATATCAATTTCTTATGGTTAAACAAACTAAGAAAGATAATATTGGTATATATTTTCTTTTCTTTTTCATGTACTTTTAAATATCATGGTCGGTGATCTCGAGGAAGAGACCCCATTTAATTTTTAAGGAGTCCCATTATGCTACTCTCCGTCCTGAACATACAAGGATTTCCATACAAAAAGGTGATATCAACAGGTTAGTACACAACAA
>JAJJMC010010664.1:1097712-1131910 GCA_023531435.1 Papaver californicum | reverse complement strand
TTTTATTTGTAGGTATTTTCGAAGAATAAATAATGGTAGAAAAATCGTCTCAAAAAGTGTTCAAGGCACCCACAAGAATTGATAAAGGCACCCATGCCATGGATAAGTGCACTTTCTTCTCCATTTCAAATTTAAGTTTTGGCGCGAAATTATTCTTCACCAAACAACGAGAATCCGAGCAAGCTATTTTTGGGAGATTTCTAAGGTTAAGAAAAGAATATCTTCTTTCCTTTTTAATAGAGTTTATACGTGATTTAAAGACCCGAAAATCATAACATAATCTCGTTTAAAAATAATTGATTCTCATATGGGGTTGATTCGGTATATGAAGAATATATTCTTGAGATTTTATGGGAAGATATTATCTTGAGTTGATAAGGAAACAAAACAACATATAAAGTAATAAAATTAACGAGATGTATCAATAGAGAGAAAGAAGCAAAATCAAAACAGATTCGATATTTGATAATTAAGAGAAGAAAATATTCCCGTGAGTTAGTTGTGATGATATTCAAGAATCTGTGAGGAGTTATTTTAGAAGATTTGGTGTTATAATATAAATAAAGGGTTGAACTGGCTAGCAGGGGGGCTGGCAAAGGCCAGATTCGAAGAAATCAAATTCCAGAAAAATTTGTTATTGTTGCAAGTTCATCACGTGAAGAAGATGAAGAAACCGTGACTAATTAGCATCTTATCGTTGTTAACTCTGAATTTGATTTTGAGAACATTGTCTTTAGGATGTCTTAGTTCAGCGTTGCCATGCTCCTAAGTTTTAAAAATAATTTTTTATCACCGAGCTTCAAGAACTCCAAATGTATTCCTATCTAGTTCTACTACCATGAATAAAAAATCCAAAATAAGGTTCACCAAATAACTCCGAATTTCAAGTCTTCCAAAATTTCACCTATATAGTAGAGACTTTTCCCATGCCTATTTTTCTTTACAAAAAAGTCTCTCATAATTTTAAAAAACAACAAATCAATAACTTTAAAATCTAAATCTAATAACAAGGGTGTTTCAATGACTCTTAAGAAATTCCAATCAAATAATATACAATTTTAAGGAATTAAAAAGATTTAAAAAAGTTTCTATCACTAAAAAAGGATTTTTGGAGACTCTTCGAGAATCTCTATCGACTAACAATAGATTTGAAAATACTATAGAAATCCTTTAAATTTTTATCTGACTACCTCCCTGTAAATCTTATAAAATTTTATAATATAATTAATATATAAAAAATAATATATTTAATTTAATCAATTAAATATAATTAATAAGAATTAGATCTAGATACCCATTGTTCATCATGATTTCACGAAAAATTAAATCGATGATAAAAAAGTTAAGAAAAATATCCGATGTCCAGTCACACTTCTTACGATTAAATTAATCCTAATTCCAACTCCAAACTATTAATAATTAAACTAACCCTAATTGTGATTTAAATTACAATATAAATGAAATTAAAAAAGGTTTTAATAAATTTAAATCTATAATTAGATTCATAGAGTTGTGGATACTTACCCGTAAATCGAAGCGCGGTCCCTCTTTGGCCAAAAAAGGTGGCAGTTAATTTGTACAATAGTCGAGAAAACAAAATTGTTAATACAAAATTGTGGAGCATTAAACAAAAGTTTGAGAACGCGAGAACATAAAAACGTTAATAGAAACATGCACAACAATGAATGGTTTAATAATATCTTTCTTAATATTATTTATTTCATGATAAAAATAAAAATAAAAATAAAAATATTATAATTTTATTCGGCCAGTCCTATATCCACGGTTAATCCCATTGATGATGTGGCGTTGACCTTTTTGACTGTGGGTTTTTTTTTTTTTTTTTGTTTTCCCCCTAAATTATGTATACTTTTAATTAACTTTTTAGGGTGTATAGATAAGAATAGCTACTATACTATTGAAATTTTTAGCGCGAGTTCATGGTCTAGTTTGATTATATATTTCAGTCAAAATTTTAGTTTGTTTTGTTCTTGGGCTAACATAGACAGGTATGGATGATGTGATTTTAATATAGTGGTAAAAATGGTTTGATTCTCGCACTTATGAAGATTTAATTTCTAGACCTAATTTTTAATAACATAAAATAAAGAGAATTAAAAAAGTTTGATTTAAAAATGGATGAAGAAAAACTAGGGCTTAAGATTCCACCATTCACCAATACTTCAGTGATAACATCTAACAATCCTTATTTTCAATTTAATCTAAATATGCCAAAGATAGGTTATTGAGAGAATAATTGTTAATCCAGAGCATGAGACATCAAGAGTTTTAAAACCAAGTATGACCCATCAGAAGAAAACACAATTATTTGAGAAAAACCATTTTTACAATTTTAATTCAAGCAATTATTAATAAAAGAATTGTAGAATAAATATAATTAAAATAGAAGCTACCACAATTATTGGAAGAACGGCTTCCTCCGTCACCCCAGATATATTGATTAGCTCATTGTAACGGAAACACACTCAAAATATAGTTTCATTGCTCAAAAAGTGCTTACAATGGTTAAAAAGAAGTAACACAGAAGTTATGAGACGCTTAAAAGCGTTACAGTGAATGATTCTTAGTGTTACATGAGAAGTAAAAGGAAACAGGTGAAAAGATCAGACCTTTAACACATTAAAGAAACAGTTGTTGTAGCAGCTGAAGCTACAACTGAAACAGAGACAGAATCAACGACAGTTTCCTGTCGCCTTTTATTCTTCAGCGTGTTCTTCCTCTTCAGCAGCAGCAGAAAACTCAGTTTTTCTGTCAACTTTTTGGTGATTTCTGGTGGCTTCTCCCCCCTTTTTTCTTTGCTTCCCTTTGCTATATATAGTATTATTAAACCCCTAGAAACCCTTGTGAACCGATAAGGATCCAAAAACAAATCCAAATCAAACTCAAATCTCGTGCAAAACCGAAACAGAGAAGAACATTTCTTTTCCCGTCCAGATTCATTCCTGTGACCAATTTTTCCGGCTAAAACACTTTGTTGACGTGTGTTTATGATATTCTCGTTATCTAATTCACTTTGGGTGAGTTTTAATTATCCAAAACCACTGAAAACACGTAACAGAAGTTTATCCCGATGGAAATTTAGGTTTCCCGCCAAACTCGGACTTTCAAATTCAAAGGAGGGGGTGCTCCAAATCCTAAACTAGGTGCCTTGATCACTTCTCCTCGGGTGCCTCAATCAAATTTTCGAGCCGATTTTTCCACAAATATTTATTTCTCGAAAATACCCACAAAAACATAAAAAACCATAATAAGTACAAAGACGAACACTATCAAAATAGATAATCGAGTGTAATTTAGACACAAAAATGTGTCTATCAAATACCCCCAAACTTAATATTTGCTAGTCCTCGAGCAAATCTAGTAAAATAAAATCCTAACTCACTTTCGCAGGAATCGCGACTACATTTAGCATATGTAATAAGCCGTTAAACCCCTAGGTGTCCATAGTGGACGAGTTTTGTCTCGTGAGGGTTTACAAGAGGTATACCCACAAAACCTTTACTCCAGATTTTAGCGACTCATGAACGATTAAGGATAGACACTAAACAAACTATTTAGTTGGCTTACTCGATTCTTCGTCTATGAGAATCATTACCCTATATGAATCCAATTGTTGTATACGAGTGTTTTACTCAAGCATACTAAAATTCATATATAAGACAACAAAGATATACTCAGATAATCATTCAACCACAAGACTCAGAATCTATCACAGTTCAATCACATGAAAAGATTTAGAATATGGACATGGAAAATATGAAGGTTGCATGTGCTGACTAAGGTGAACGGTGTTTACCATATCTGTCTGAAGGTCAGTGCCAGGATGAATCCTAATAGATTGAGATACATGGTCTTAAACCTAATACTAATATCGACTCAACTGGTATATACAAGGGTCCCAGCCGTCGATTTATTGAAAATAAAACGATAAATCAATTGACAACATGATTGGATCAAATAGAATCCAAGCACATGATTCTTATCAGCGTCTTACGTGATAGTTCCCATGGATCCTGCGTTCCACGCTTGCTTAGGCGACGAAGACAGCGAGAACACACACATATTGCTATCAAAGTGTCAATATTTTTTTTTATTTACTTTGATTTATTTTATTTTTCTCTTATTTTTTTCTTTTTTTTTTCGAATAAAGCAAGAATGGGGCTTGATCTCAAACACTCTATTTCATCCTAGCGGCGATAACAATTTGATAGTGGGCCCCACCAAATCACTTAGAGAAACACAAAATTGTAAAAATAAAAACAGAAAGTGAATCAAAGGATTAATACTGAGTTACTTGATGGATTGAATCAAAGGATTAATACTGAGTTACGTCTACTACCTGATGAGTACATTAGAACATGTAGTCCTGAGCTACTTCCATTAGTTACAAATCTCATTTACAAACATTTATCTAACCTCACAAATATCTATCAAGGCGAGGTTAGTCATAATGTATCAAGGATCAATGGGTTATTTTCTTTCAACTTTTTTTCTCAAATACTTACTTAAATTGGTTATTACTGTCCTAGTTTAGATTAGTGTGTTTTTATTATATTTCAGAAAAGAAGATTGGAATGGCGCATTTGATTTTACGTCCGATTTGGATTTCTTATCTTCTTATATTGAGAGAACAAAGGTAAAAGGGATTTTTTTTGTGTTTGCCTTGATGCAATACATTTTTACTGGTAGTAAAGCAAACTTTATGCAATTAGTACAAGCCATACAAAGCGGACCCAAGTTATGGTTCATATACTTTATGGTATGTTGATGCAGAGCTTCGAATAATGGTTTGACATCATGGAAATATCCAGCGACCGCAGAAGATAAAACCAAAATCCGGTCAAAAAGGTCAGCGCCACGTCATCGGTGGAATTGCCGTAGGATATAAGGTGGAATGAAAAGAATTATCAAAATAAAATAAAAACTATTTCTCTTCTTATAACATGTAGGATATGCTAAATATAATTAGCGATATTTAAATTTGGGTCCTAATTTTGTGACCAAAACTGCGTTTGGCTCCCAAAAAGTTCAATATTAGAGCTTGGGGTCCCATGACCGTCTTGATCGTTGGAATACTCAGTTATATCGTAAAATGGCTGAAATGTCACTGATAATCACCTAATTTACCAATTAAACCAGACGAATCTTTCCCCCGTGGTCGGTTAGAGTTGTCTCGTAAAAACGGAGATGAAAGCATAACAAAGTTCAGTTATAATTTTTCAATAGAACATGATCGTCCCTATTAATACCACACTATATTAAGCCGCTACAAACACTAGGATACTATCAGATTTTGGACTAGAATGTAGTTGATACCAAATCAACCCTCCGAGCAATTCAACATCATTCGTGCTCTTTACGTCTCTTTGATATCGCAAGACCCTACTCACTTGATTACCATAGTTGACGTTCTTTACATGCCCAGAAGTTCCTTCAGCCGAAGTGAATACTTTAACTAACATGCCTCTAACATGCAACCTATCAATTTCCTTAGATATGTTTCAATCAAGGTAGTGAAACTCTGTTTGCTTATGAAGGATCTTCAAGAGAAAAGAAGATCAAATCTCAACAATTAGGATAGCTTACTCTCTTCAAAAGGTTTTAGAGATGCCTAATCAATTGTAACTCATGAGACCAATCTAAACAGAAGTTTAGATATCAATCTCGTGGAATTATAAAATCTGAGACGAAGAACACTTTGTTATTCTATCAATCTTATTCTCTAATCAGTAATTCTTGAATGGTTGTATAACAGAAGAGACGAACCTTAGAATAAATAGGAACTACGATGATCAAGAAAATATTCTGAATATCAAGGATCTATCAGGTAAAAGTTAGTATAACAGGGATTCACAAATCCCTTACTGAAGACTTTAAAAGTCACAACCTAATACAATTTCATTAAAAAACCTAGGAATTTAGAGGACGACTCTAGCCGCAACTAGGACAAAATGTTCTAGGATTGAGATTTTAGGTTGCAGAGAGTCATATATTTATAATGATGAATTAGGCTAGATTGCTTAAAGTTCAAGCAATTGTTTTCTTGGGGACAAAGCAAGTTCGTGAACTAGTTTTCATGTTTAGAAATTACTTTGATCCCAAGAAAACTTAACTTCTCAATATAGATTGATTTTAAATAGTGGAAACCATGTAAGAATATGAGAAGTTTGCCTTGAGTTACAAAGAAGAATATGCACCTACGTATTTTTTGGTTACAGACTCGTGACAAAAGTTAGCTCACAATGGACCAAGTAATTGTCGTAAAACATCAAGAAATATTGGAGTTCAGTAACACCCAAAAACATGCCAGTTCGCAAGCTACTTTTTCAGTTTGGGTACATGTAATATTTCAAGTGTACAGAAACGTACCCAAAAGTGTACAATAATAATTCCTTTTTTTTTTTACTTAGACTTCTCTCCTTATATTTTTACAGAGCAAGTCAAGTAGGACTAGACAAATATTCCCATTAGCTATACCAGGTGGATGGGAAAATCCATTTTCTAGCAGTGGGAAATTTGTATATCGGCTGAACCTGAGTCGATCAGAGCAACTTGGGATGGTCGTCTCAAGTTGTTTTGACAACAGTCGAATTTTACAACAGCCATAAAACGACTATAATTCCAAACACTATAAATGCAACCCTCATTCAACTTCTCTACTCATACCAAAATCAATCTTCTTTGTATATTTTCTCCACAAAAAACTCTTTTACAATTCATATTCTGCTTCTCTAAATCTTTTCAAAACTACCATGTCTCAATCTCAAGATATTAGTCGAAAAAGAAATAGAAAAATTCCTAGGAATAAGTATATTCAACCTATACCGACGACACAAAAAGGTTTGGATGAAGAGAATAATCCAAATCTACTTTCCGATCGAGAATTAGCCACAATTCAAGGTCACATGTCTACAAGAACAAATCGAGATAGTGCCCATCAAAATCCAAAAGGTGGTTGGTATGAAGTTAACAAAGTTTATGGAAAACTTACTCCTGGTGCTAAAATTATTGTCGATAAATTTCCTTTGATTACTTTGAACTATATAAATACGAAGAAACATTCGACCAAGTTGATGTTTACATTGGTGGAACATTGGTGGTATATACACACACGTTGTATTTTCAAGACTTCGAAATAGGTATCTCATATATTTTGATTTATAATTCTTATGCAATCAATACGAAGATTATATGAAATTAACAATTTTAATGTTTTTACAGGAATAACACCATTATATGTGCATATTGTACTTGGGATACCCAGCGGTTTGAGAAATGATGTTACATTCAACCAAGAGAGTTGGTTGAATGAAGACCGATATAAGATGAACTTCCGTTGTACTTTGACTTAACAACAAAGGGTCCCTAAGAAGTGGTGGAATTCATAATTCCGGTTTAAAAGTATTTATAGTCAACGAGTTATATGGTGATATTAATTCGTCAACGTATGACCCTGACAACAATACACAAGTTGTCAAGGTATTTATTTTATGGTTACTTGGTTTATGTTTTCCCCCCAACTCAAACGCTAATACTCAAGTAGGATGGCTAGAGGCGTTGTGACATATGGAAAAGGATGTGAAATATGATTGGGTCCCGCTATATTAGCCGAGTTGTACATTAGTCTCGATATCGCATGCTTAGGTTCATCAAGCATCGAAGGTTTATGGGACCTCCTTGAGGTAAATATGATAATAAATTTACAAATATTTAGAAAGTTAAACTAATTTATGTTGTTTACTTCATCTTTGGTGGTAAACATATACTAATATTGGTTTACCAAGACTTTATGACTACATCAATTTTTTTTCCCAATTGTAGTAAGGGATGATGATGGTAACTAGGAAACAAGATAAAACACCATTGAGCGAGATAATATGCATATGTGGATATACCAAATGCATCTTAGGAACAAACATAATGTTATTTGGATGTCGTATGAGAATTATGAGAAGTTTAGTGGTGATGTATCCCAAGGGATCCGAGATTTTTTGCTCCAACGCATGGTGCTCTTCAGTCAACTCAGGATTATTGGTGTTTATAATTTTGGGAATAGATGTGCTAGACAGTTAGTTGGTGCAGTTGGTGTGCCAAATAATCCTCAACATGCTACTGTCCTTGGATCGGATTACACAAGACTGAAGAGAAAGGGATGAAGAAAGTATGAGATAATATTTACCTCTTGTGACGAAAAACGATACGATGAATGGTACAAATTGGTTACACAGCCGATAATTAGTACAAAAGTTTTAAACATCTACGGAATAAATTTTGCAACATTAGGTAGAGCATTACCGTCCTTGGATGTTCCAACAGGACCACCACCGTTGATTCTAACTTTCAGCATTTATCCTTCGACAGAAGCTTATTCTTCATCGGCCTCATCAAGAGGATCTTCTAGACTTTCTTCTTCATCACTGGGTCTGATTCGCTGGTTTTGAGTTAGGAGAAGAGACTATTAATCTCCAAGGAGAGCTTCAGCTACTTCCAATTGCCTCACAAGTTCTGGACCAACCTAATTCTTATACAGGCACATCGTTCAGTCAAGAAAAATTGAATCAAATGGAGTTAAGAGATCTGCAAACTAAACGTCTGTACTGACAACACTTGCGGTTGTGGGTAATGACGAAATCCCTGAGCTTTATTCCAAATTTCTCTCACCTTTATGGAACACCATATTCCCAAGAAAGAGTGCTATAAACACATGTACATCCAAGACAAGTATCTCCATATCGTCAGTGAGTCTAGCAGTGCAACAATCTGCATCTTGTCAGGGCAATCAACAAAATCCTTAAAATTATCAAGATTATATAAGAACATTAAACTTTGATGGCTCTCCAGTTGAAGGATGTCCATTCTTTGGAGATCAAGGTGGAGGACCAAATGGTGCAGGATCTCAAGTTGTAGGACCAAGTACTTCATTTGGGAGTTTGATACAGAGTGACGCGTATTACAAGGGCTGGAATGGGACTGAGTAGTTATAATTATGTTTTATTTAATATTTTTAATTTTTATTTCACACTCAATTAAAATTTATATCAACCACTTTCACGAGTAGTATGTCTATTTTTTAACATCTCATACGTGCTATCAAAAAATCCTTCATGATTGCATAATGAGCTTCATAAGCAAAAAAAAATAAATCTTTTCCATCTTCGCCATTCTTCTCAAGCTTACAATACAATTTCATCATTGGTTTCACCCATAAGTTGATATCGATTGACAACCCAGACTAAAATTATAAATTTTTGTTTTCTTATAGTTTGATATACATATCGGTAAAACAACCCATCTGCATTACGGTTATTCGGGTTACTGGTGTCATTACAAAAAATTTCATAAATTCTGCTCCAATAACTCATACTCATTAAACCATTGTCGTTCTGCACCTTTAGCCGAATAACATACTATAAAGTTTCTATATAGAGATAGATTTTCATCTACGGTAAACTCCGCAGGATTAATATACGGCTGAGCCATTAATTGGAAAATTATGGGTGTAAAATGTGGAGAAGGTGTGAAAATAATTTTAACTATGGGTGTAAAAGTTGGAGAAGGTGTGAGAATTATTAATGTGAAAATAGTTGAATCTATGGAACTATTTTATGGAACTAGTCGTTGTCGGCTCAACCTAAGGCGGTCGTCTCAGTTTGCTACGACAACGACTACATTTTAGTATCACTTAAGTCGTTGATTTTTCTTTAATCCAAGGGTCTATGTATGATTTATGATTTCGATCACAACCTTTCATCTAGATTTAATCCAACGAATATTTTTGATTTTAGCAATAACTTTAATTAAATGTAATTTGATTTTAACAATATTCATAAATTCTAATGCAATTTTTAATTTTAATTAAATGTAGTTCAATTTCAAAAAGAATAAGTAAGTTTAATAATTTGATTGAATTAACTAAAGTTATATAAAAACACTTGGTCTTCGTTACATTAATTTACCAAACTACGCTTTTTTTTATAAGATATAAACTAGGGAAGTAATAACTTATATAAGCACTTCAATAAAAATCTCGGACAATCTTTGTCCTCCTGTTTATCTTCATTTGACGTAACTTCCAATCGATGCATTCTTGAGAAGATTTTCCTTGGTTTTTGTGTGCAATATTACAGTTAACTGTCAAATTTTCTCTGCCTTGAACTCTTCTTTTTCTTGTAGCTGCAGATTTGACTTAGTTAACATCTATATTTTAAAGACCTTTTTTCTTTTTATCATTCTCTATGGTTTTATAACCATCACATATCTTCCTAATAGCATATTCGAGTATGACTTCTGGAAAAAAATCAAGTTGGGTTGTAATTTTTTACCTTTTTTTTTGAATTTTTTTCTACAGGTTTTGAGATTTAGAGTTTGAAATGGAAAAATAAATATTGAAGTGAAAGTATAAGACTTTTTGGAGTTAAAATTGGTTGAATTTATAGGGAGTGAAATAAGAATCGTTGGATGATCTAGCCATTGAAGGCTCAACATAGGCCTAACCTCTCAACTTGAGCCGAGTCTCGACCCAAGTAAAACCGACCGATTCTAGTTGATTTGCTCGTCTCAGGTTAAAACTCTCAGCTCAACCTGAGACGGCTATGACAAACCCTCAGATTTAAAGGTTTGACAATCCATTTTGCCAATTTGTTATACCCACCGTGGACACAAAATTAACGTTTTTACCAGTTTGCCTTGTCCACCGGAGTTGCTCTTAATATCTCATGTTTGTTAGCAAGGGGAAGGGATTAAGGATTGTTTACACTTGCACTGAAAATAAATCGTACAGTAAATGAATAGGAACCAACAGTCCATTGGTCTAATCAAGGTCGTATACCAAATATTAAGAGCTCATTCTCTAGCTGAAAAAGTTAGAGAGGATGGTTCTGGTTTTGAGTTTTACGACTATTTCCCGCCTGATATTTCCAATTGGGTCAGGCAGGATTACTTTGTTGTAACTGGATAATTTCATAAATAAAGCGTTTATTTGAATAATAAAAAAAAAGTACAGTATCTCAAAGATCCTCTAATGAAATACGGTAAATCAAAAGAAACTTCCATTTCAAGCAGATACTATTATAAATTTATAAAGCTCAAAAATCCCCAGATGGAAGTCGACCAGAAATTTCACTTGCATTACTCAAAAGAAAATCACAAGCAGACACAATTTCATTTTACTAAGACGATGAAGAGAAGGAGAAGGGTGTAACAACTTATTCTTTTATTTGTGTTTCCTTCTCCTCCGCAGTAATGTTGCTCTGTTCTGGTTACTACTGCAACTGTTTATGTTAAGTAAATGGTACTACCTTCGTTTCAGCAAAAATGTTACTATCACTTTTGCTGAAACGGAGGAAGTATTTGTTAAAAAAATAAAAAAATACCTAAACAGAATAATACAGAAGGCCCACGGAGATTTATCTGGAATAGCAAAATAGAGGAAGCTACCAAAAAAAAAATGTGGAAGCCCTAACCTTGTTTCTTTCCAGTGGACTACAATATAACCTTGTTTCTTCTCTCAATTTTTTATGTCTTCATTACCAGTCAGTTAAAATTGTTTGAAAGAACAGCTCAAAAGATAAGCAGTTTTTTAAGGGGCCATGAGTCCTTCGATTGTATAGACAAGTGACTCTGCCCAGTCCTTCTTGAATAGCAATGTTTGTAGTGTCCTCATAACATCGTAATCTGGATCAAGCTTCCGCTGCCATCCCTGAAAAGATGGAAATACAAATAACAAAAAGTCATAATCATCTCAACTATTATAAACTACGATGCATACAGTTTTACATCATGATCAGATCTACAATGCTATAAATTGGTTTAGAGATTCAAAAACCAGAAGCTTGGTTTCCTTAAGGAGGATTCAATTTCAATTGATATCTTCACATTTTAACAGACAAATTGTTACATCATTTAAACTTCTAATTGTGTAAACCTCACTAGATAGATGAACGAAGATTTGCCAAGTGTCATTTAGTGCATATTTTCCAAGCCTCTGGAGGTTAGACAATATACAGACAACCCCACAGACGCATATTGAGATGTATATTCATAGACAATCGTGATACACCACAAAGAGTTGCAAAGACCAAGAACTTTTACCAACAGGCAGCAATCACCTACCTAAATCTTGTGTGAGCCAAGTCAACACTACATTATTGCATATGGAACCAGGTTAATTCACATATACCCAATATGATAAAGCAAATGTGATTCCTGTTAATATTAGTAAATCGCCATCAAATATGATTTTCTAATTTGCTCACTTGATACCACCATCAAATGAGCATGTTAAAAACAAAAAGATAACAGGCTTTAGATTGCAACAACTGAAAGTAACAAGTAATTACCTCAAGCACCAACATAGTAACCATCACAGTGCAAACATTGCCATCAACATTGACTTTGTGACGTCGAACTTGCTCAAGTAAATGATGCATGCAATCGGCAGGGTGGACTATATCACCTTCTCGGGTGCCCCAAAAAGCAAACGACTTTGACACTTCCTGATAAAATACCATGATGTTTAAGTAAAAGATGTAGATAGCTAAAGAAAACTGCAATTAAGAATTCCTCATAAGCCATTCATTTACAACATAACACTAAAATGAAAAAAACAAGTGATAACAGTTCAGTTAATGTGAGCTTAAAGCCTCAGATTCTAGATCATCACCACAATACTACAGGCTTGGCAAAACATGACCTTAGCCGATTGGATTTCTTACAAAATTCTGTAGGCTACCCTAATTCCAAATAGAAATGTACAATCAAGGGTTCACCTATATAAACACCTGAACAATGCTCTTCTGTAAAAGACATCTTTCTAATTTCTTGATATCAATAATTCACCATTCACATCGAATAACCAGAGTATTGGGCATCTTAAGATTATTCGGGCTCTCCAGAGTTTCTTAGCAAATTGACGGGGATGCTTTCACTTCAAGAACTTCCAGATTATAAAGAAGATTTTTCTTATCCATAAATGCGTAGTTAAATCACGTAGTGATGGCTGTGGTCATGTGGTGCTTACTAGGCAGTAGTAGCTGCAAATTAGGTTGGTAGTACTTAACTATGTGAGATATAGTATAAATAGCTAATTCAAAATATATGAAGGAATAAATATTGGCAGATTAATTAGAGATTACGAAACACAAATGAAATTTTTTCTCATGATATTAAAAAGTCTACAAGATATTAAGATGACAAACAACAGTACTGGCATTTAATCAGTCAATGTTAAGCTACAAAGATCTGCAACAAGCATGTTACCTCAATGAAGGCTTTTGGGTTTGGACAGTTCTGTTGTTTTGATAACCTCAAGGTGCACTCTGCAGCTGTGCGGCCATCACGAACTGCAACAGCCTTAAAGAACTCCAGTAAATTTACTCTATCACTCTTAGAGAGCTCAGCCGTCATCCCAACATCAAGGAAAATAACATGAGGCCTCGATTTAAAGAGCTTCTTATGAGAAGGCTTGCCTTTAGGTACCCGGACAAGGATATTTCCGGGATGCATATCTGCATGGATAAAATTATCCACCTGAAAGATAGTTGCACTGATTGTTATGCTAACACAATATAGGACGAAGAAAACAACCATGAAGATCATTGACTCTGGTGATTATTCTTCATGAATATGACCAACAGTACCTATTAACTACCTGCCCAAATGTAACAGTATTGCACTAATATGTTTCAGATGTAAGTCATCATCTGGTCTGTGAAAATAAAATATATGTCATTATTATTTTGATGCAAGAGTAAATACAGAAGTAACTTACCAGAAGCATCTTCAGAAGCGCGTGAGTACCAATGTGAGCAAGAGCACTTTTCATTCTTTCATGTCCTACATTCTCATCAACATATGCTGCAACACTTTCTCCATTCTCAAAAGTCTCCACCAAAACAGCAGGATGCACCAGAGGATATAAAGGCTTTGGAAAAGAAACATCTTTCCATTGTCGAAAATTGTAAATAAAACGACTCAACTGTGCTGCTTCTCTTGCAAGATCTACTTGAGACATCATAAAGACAGCAAACTGTTGTACACTTTCATCAAGTCTCAACCACTTCAATGCCGGTATGAAGTTTGAAATTTTGGCAACCACATTAATAATTGCAAAATCTGTTCTAATTGATTCACCAACACCAGGATGTCTAACTTTCACAGCAACCACAATCGGCTTCGACTTTTGACCTGGGTATCGAAATCTCAAAGTAGCTCGATGTATTTGGGCAATACTTCCTGATGCTACAGGTTCCTCCTCAAAATCCTCAAAGATTTCCGGAAGTTTACGACCAAATGCTTTTTCAATAGTTTTTTTAGTGTAGGCAAAGCTATGAGCTGGGGCTTTGGTGTGAAGCTTTGAAAGCTCGGTGCAGAGATCTCTAGGAAAGAGGTCAGGTCTTGTAGCTGCCCATTGTCCCCATTTTATGAATGCTGGACCTGCTTTTTCCAATGTAACACGTACAACACGAAGCCATATTTTCCTGAAGTTCTCACCCATACAATCCGCAAATGGTGCCATTGCTATGCTGGGTGAAAACAAAATTGCCAAATACATGCTTCTGAATAATAACATGATTCCATCAAAAATTGAGAACAAAAATGAGCTCAAATAAAGATGCCCATTTTGTGCATGCATGTAAATACTATTACTTGTTGCAAACTGTTCACTGTGTCCGTCAGCCCAAGTCCTTTGTGTCCATGCTGCATTTCCAAGAACTAGTGCAAAAATGCTAGGAACTATAACGGGTGATCTGGTCAATGCCAAGCTCACAACACAAGCTATCTTACTTATGGGAGGGAAAGAAGGCCCATTGTAAGAACATATCTGATAAAGCCTCTTCCAGGCAACTTGAGCATGATGTGTCACTATATTATTACTTGTTGAAAGTAGAGAATTTTTTGTGTAACTGCTACAGAAATTTGACTTGGCCTTACAATACGAATACGAAAGATGTCTCTGACTGCTATATTGTGAGTATAATCTAGGAATGGAGGAAGCTGGTCCAGCTGTAACAAGAGCCCCATGCTTCTTCGCCCCCAAGCAACTGTTTCTTTGCTCTAGAAAGAGATGCCCAACTCCTCTATTTCTTCCCAGTGTCAAAAACCTGCAAGTTTTATGGTTATGCTTTAGAGTCAAAAGATTCTCCAAATCTCAATGTAGTAGATGCAAACACTAATTTGCGGTCAGCTAGCAAATGCACCGTATAAAATTCTGTGTTTCATTATCGAATGTGCAAATGCGAATGCAACCTACAATGCAGATTGCTCAAACTGATTATACTAAAGACTTTAAAACACCTATTAGTTTTAACATGAATGACACATGTATGACAACTATTTAAACAAAGTTAAGCTGAATGTGCGTGCTCACAGGCATATTCAAACAAAAATAGATCAAAATCAGCAAACCCAAATTCAATTATCAATCTCTAACCCTAAAATCACCAATAAATGACAACAATAAAACCGACACAAGCTCACATCAGAACTAATAACTCGTATTTTCAGCATTAATAACAAGCCCTAGAAAAAAAAAGAGGGAAGTAATTGTAAGACATGGATGATTACCTGTACATGGTCATTGATTGATTCTAAGCGTATCGTGTATATGAAGAAGATGGAGGTTAAGTATTGTTACTTATGCCATTTTCTATTGCACTCGGAAAAAATAATCATGGTTCGCAATCATTAGCGTTTCCAACTGCCTATCTTCTTCATTACCTTCGATAAGATGAAGAAGAATCTCTGTAGAAACCTAATTTGGTAGGAAAGGAGGTACACAATTACTATCTTTTTGAGCACTTGGCTGCTCACTGTATACACACAAAGAAAATAAAAGATGTCGAACTAATTTATGTAAGGAGAAGAAACTGAAAGCTTACTCTATCTTCCTGGTGGTTTAGGTATTTCTTCAAACACGCAGTGTGCGTTTCTTTTGTTGTGGAGAGACTAGAAAGTATATGTTGTTGATTTTCTTTAGCTACTGAAACTCCTTTCCTGCAAATGTGAATTCAAATCCGAGGACAACCCATCATTCAACAACCATTCAATCATCATTAACATTCATTCTCAGGCCAAACCCATCATTCTCGGCTAACAATTTCAGATACAACAATCATGAAAACTGAAGAGATACAAAAATCATGAAAACTGAAGAGATACAACAATACACAAAAACAGAAACAGAAATTTAATGAACTATTTATGATCTTCCCTTAACATTTGATGTGGTACAGGACAGAAGAACCCCTTTCCAAAAATTTAAAGGAAATTTTTAAATGCATGAGAAGAAATTTTAAGTACTGGAAACCCATTTCTACTGATTAAAGAAACAGTTGAATCTGATGCCATGAATTTTCTAAAGTAAAAGGAAATCACCTCAACTACAAAATTTGACTCAAAAATTAGTTTTGACAAACACCATTATGAAGATCACTACTGGAACTAAGAGAAAGAGAGAGATGGAGAACATACCAGCCAATATAAGAGAAAGCAACAGGCAGGAGAAGAAGGAAGAGATGGAGGCGGAGAGAACCGAAGCGAGAAATGAAGAAGAAGAAGATCGATATCTTTAATCTTCTGGCTCGAATAAGGATCGTTGGTTTAGATTAGAATTTTAATCTGACGGACAAAACAACGTACCGAAAATATCGAGTTATATCGGGTTATACTGGTATTTACATGTACCGACCGATTTTTTCGGATAAATAAGTATCGTCGGTTTTTTGGGTTTCGTTTCGTTATATGTCCGGTACCGATAAAATTGACGAAATTTCGGCCTTACCGGCCTGTACGTACTACATTGGTTGTGGTCCTTTGTAAGATGTCGTTGATTTTTGCCGAACTGCAGCTGTTACTAATGTTATGTTTGGACTTTTCTTGGGATGAATCAGTTGAAGTATCAAAAATCTTGTAGGCCATTGATGGATGGGCAAGTACCTCATGTATTTGTTTGTTTTAGTTTTTTCCCTTGAAGATATAGAATGTTAAGTCTTCTTTTTTGTTTGAAACGTTACGTAAGATTCCCATATGTAGTATTGAGTATTCTAAATTGACAATTTTTATTATATGATTTTTGTGATGTGTTTCTAACTTTGTTGTGTATATGAAGTTTAGAATTTCATTGAATGTGGGTAAATTTAGATTTAAATTATAATTGGAACCCCTGGCTATGAATGAAGCCGTGGCTAAGAATGAAGTCGTGGCTTAGTTCTTATTTTTTTTTTCTGTTGCTAAAAGTTTAGCAACGGTGTCTGTTACTAAATTTTTACCGGGGAAACATCAGTCATTTTGGCTGACTTAGTCAAGATTTAGCAACACCAGTACAAAATTAGTAACGATATGATTAATGTTACTAATTAAAATTAGGAACGGTCAGATCGCAGTCACAAAAACTGTTGCGAAACCAAATTAGTAACAACGACATCCACGTTGCTAAAATTTGTTCACCCCCTTTTGTAACAGTTGAAAAGTGTTACAACCCAGTTTCGCAACATCATCTTCTTGTTGCTAAACGTTAAGTTAGGTGTAGTGACAGATTCCAGCAATCATCGAGTGATTCTCTTCCATTGATCAATCATCTAGCTAGACATGATAATCACAGCAAAATTCCAAAACTTCGCGTCTCTGCCAATAATACACGAACCAGCGACCTAATTCTCGATTTGTAATAATTGGGGAAGAAGATGGTGGCCCTCATCCACACAGCTGGTGCCATTAGTATTATTTGAATATTGGAAGCCCTTAGTGAAAACTCGGGTGCCTTTAATAATTCTCAATTAAACCTTGTTGACCTGTCAGTTCCGTGAAACCGACAAGCATAATTCCTCTTTTCGTCTGTAACTTCTTCATACGAAGTCGGAATGACTTTGTGCTTTCGTTGTTGGCTTCGTTTCGTCGTCCTGTACGAGGTGATGACAACAAATCCTGGATTAAAGCAGGTTACATCTAGTATTTGGCCCTTCACTTGAATCTCTTTTCTTTTACCACAATTAAGTTTCGATTCACTTCTTTTGGATGATTCTACATGCTAAAAGATAACTAAACAAAAACAAACGTAATATATAATAATTCACAAAAAAACTAGCAAATACTAGCATAAATTGACACTTCTTATCAATCAACTAGTTACGCCAAGGAACGAAACTGAAAGCTACAGATTGCATATTAGCCACTGCAGCTTTTATGTCATCAATTGTTTTCCATATTCTCCCCGGGGAGGACGAAGCTCATCCTTCGAGATCTTGATCACAATTTGACAATCACCCTCAGTAATGATTGAATTCGCTTAACTAGTTGCATGTAGAGCAACTTAATCAAAACGACAAGCCAAACACGTTTAATGAGTTTATCGCATTCTTACACCAAAAAAAAACACACAAAAAAAACAGTTATCTTATTCAATAAATCTACGATTGTACTGTACCTATTGCGTACTAAAGATTTGTTTGTACACCAAAAACATTGCAGGAAGAAGTTGCCTTCAGCAGTTTAATAATGTAGAGTAGACGCAGTGTAATGGCAATATTCTTTGTACACATCAAGCTAATTTGTGTTTTTGCTGTAGCTTGTAATGACTTGTTTAGCATCTTATATTAGAATTCACGGAGACATTTAAAATGACTAGTCTAAGAATCCAATTACCCAAGAGCCCTGCTTGGTATGCAGGGAGCAGCTGCAATAATCAGTGTTTTTAGATTTCTACGACTACGAAATTGTAAAATAAAAATCGCAATGATTTTATCTACTAATTTGGGCTTACTATAAATAGGCCGATTTTTTTTTGCAGTGAACTATGGGAATGGCAATGGGATCGTCAAGCTGCAAATCTGGTGGTCTAAGATTTTTCCTTGTCTAGATAAATGATAATAAACTCATCCCTTTTCGCCACAATGCGGGCAAGAAAAAGAGGATCGGCTCCCACCAGAGAGAGTTCCTATTTCTTTCCATTTCCTGTATAGATAGAATTGAGATTTGACTTCTTGTTAGGATGACAAAATGGACCGGCAGGGGAAAGTCCAGCTAGCTGAGTCTACTCAGGCGCATAGGACCCAGCAGGGCCATAGCAAAAATAAAAACAAATGACGCGAATGAATAGTAGTATCGAACTTTTGTTTGAAACGGAACCGATGAAAACTTTTGCGTTCAAAGTTTTGGACCTGCCAATAGAGGCTGCAAACACAGTTTTCAAGATACCCAAGCAAGAGATTTGTTGGATTTTCCCAAATTGGGAACAGATGAAACAAAAGCAATCAAGAACTTTATTAAACTTCAAAAACTTAGATCCACAAAAGCTTCTGTATAACCCCACCAATCTTCAATATCAGGTCCGATCCAATAACCATACATTACAATATTGATTCTAGTGCAACATTGGTTTATACATCCCCAATTGGGAGACTCATGTCTTGAGTATATCAGTGCTGAATAGTCACGGCATCCTAAGTCAACCTTATGCGTGGCTCTACTTGCAGTATTGTGGGACAGAATCTTCACTCCTGCAAACAAAAATTGTGGTTATGTGTTTGTCAAACTGTCACACTTGGATACAGCTCGGCATTTAATAAGAGTGTACTTGTCTATTGCGATTCTGGATATATTAGACTTTTAAACTATTTAGTATCTATTTTCGAATCAGAAAGAAATGGATTCTGAGTACATATAACAGTGAAAGAAAGTTTTTATCAGTTTAGCATACCTGTAAACTGAATGTCACTTGACCTTTTCCCGAACTCCGCAGAAAGGGTATAGCCTGTGGTAAAAGACAGGGAGGACTTAGAATTGTGAAATATTGGTTATTGTCAAAACCAATTAATCATGAAAACACAAGCTTATAAAATTAAGACACGGTGAAGTTGGAGAGAAACCTATCCTGGCTTCATTTGCTCGACCCGAAACTGTACTCCACAGTTTTCTTTTCAAAAATATTTCCTGTTACACAGGTCCCACCAAGTGATAAGTATAATAATAAAATGGCTGCTCAGCTGCATTAAATTAAAAGACTCAAGAACATAGGTTTCCCTCGTAGAATACTCATATAGGGTAAGCCTACTACCAGTGCAAGGACATCAAGTGTAACAAAACAATGCAACTTTGCAATCCAGGCATGCTTGTGTGCTAATTAGGTGACCCTACACAGCAGCAGCAAGCTAGATGCTTGCTCTGGACAACAGTAATCATAGTGAAAGGTTGACCAAGAAACTAAACCAACAGAACATACAACTTGATGGTTTGTGAACAATAACACCACCGATGAGGCTAATACTTCTTACGGTGAGAAGTTTTTCTACACAACTTAAATTACAGTTACAAACTGATAGGAAATAAAGAGAGAAAATGTATGTGAATATATATATATACAAATAATAAATTAAAGATTGTAGTTTTTTCTCACCCATTTGTATCGCTATTTTGGGAATAATTTCGCCAAACTCATGTGACTAATAATGTATCACCACCCTAATCCAGACCATTTCTCAATCTTTTTGAGAATTATTCAAAGTGCCAAACTTGTGTTGTTGCATTCATGATATGGTGCAGTTGTGATACCCAAATTGGCAATGACCCTCGCCTTACTCGTGTTTCCTATATCGATACTCATTCATCCACACATTTTCATACTAACGTATTTTTTACCAATATTCAGTTCATCACTAATTAATCATTTTCAACCCCGGAAAGAATGAAAAATAAACCCACCAGTAGGAACAATTTTCAATATCAAAGAAAGATGGATATGACTACAAGAACATAGGTTTTCCTTGTAGAAGAATCATAAAGGGGTAAGGCTACTGCCGGTTCAAGAGCATCAAGTGTAACGAGATGATGAAAGTCTGAAATCCAGGCTTGCTTGAGTGCTAACTGCTACCTCGGTGAACCTATGCAGCAGTGCTGGCCTAGATGCTTGCTCTGGGGAACACTAATAATAACGAGAGATTGCACAAGAAACTAAACTGACAGAACATGCGACTCATAAGTCAACGGTTTCTGAACAAAATAGCACCACCAATGATGTAATCCTTCTACTATGAGAAGTTTTTTCAGTACACAAGTTAAAATCATAAACAAAATGGTAAAGAGAGAAATGAAATATATAGGTTACAGATAATATTTACATCGCCATTTGTAGTTTTATCTTCTGAATTATTTCCGTCAAACTCATGCGACTGTGTATGTCTTTACTACCCTAATCCAGAGAATTATTAAGAATCTTAAACTAGGGTGACTACATTCATGATACAGTGATACCAGAACTGGCAATGACCCATTGCTTTACTGGTGTTTCCTATTTTGAATCTCAATCATGTAATGTCTATTCTACCGATATCCATTTCATTAATAACCCATACATTTCCAACCCCATAAAAAAAAAACTAAATCATATTCCATCAGAATTAAAGTCGCAAACTGATACAACCTTCTACTATACATTCTTCTTTGCCGTCCCTATGTTTCCTTGGGGGAACAAAAAAAAATGCACTTTATCATGCCACTGTATGGATCATTCTATAGTCCTTTCCCATTAGTTAAAACCACCAAGCATGTCTACAATTCGAACAAGAAACAAAAGTCCATATTCAAGAAAGAAACGTTCAGATACCACAATAAACCCTTAAACCCTAAACCCTGACAAAATCAAAATCAAAATCTTTACAATTGATCTTAATTTTGAATTTGTTGTTAGTATTAACCAAACCCCATTTCAAAAAACTTTCCAAATAAATGATTTTCTAACACTACAATCAATTGTTTTAAGAAAATTTAAAATATCAATCAAACCCAATACAAAAAATTAAAATTAAAGTTTCTGAACGAGTGTTATCATACCTCCTTTGTAGCAGTGTTGACTGAATAAACATTTGAAGGAGGGCTTGTGAAGCAAACAAACAAGAGAGTACAAGAAGAGGAAGAAGCCATTGTAAGTAGAGGCTTTAGGGATTTGGGCGCCAATTCCTAAATGACTCCATTTTGTAGCCTCTATTAATGAAACCGGAACAGATTTATCCGGTTCTGAAGGAAACGATTATGTGTAAGAATAATATTTGGGTGGAAATATCTTTTTTATCTCTCTTGTCTTTGAAATCTTCATCTTCACACCACCAGAGTTGGAACTGAAAGTGGGAAACCTAATTTGGCGTAAGATCATACACATGGATAATCGAGATTCTGATAAAAGTATTTCAGGTATTTTCTGTTATTTAATTATGCACTTACACTTGTATTTTCTAGTACTTCAATTTCTTTTCTGATTAGTGGGGGTTTTCTTTGTTTTGGGAAAATTGGCAGAAAACGAAGAAGATATTGATGCGAATTGGTTGACGAATCCTACGACTAGAGATGTAGTTTAGCTTTTTCTGTTTTAGTTCCAGTGACATATTTATTTCTGTACATTTTTGTTGCAAGGATTGGCTTAAAATGTTTACTTTTTGGAATGAAGATATCAATTTTACACCATCTTCAAAAAAAGAAGTCACAAACGATTCTGATGAAGAAGCGATCTCAGATGCTGATGAGAACAATGTGACCATGGGTTCTTCGTGTATCTCGAGGTCCATGAAGGTTCAAAGGGACTATCTCAAGAACTATAAGAGAGAAAATGATCAAGATGAAGCATCCACATGGTCTGCGGTTAATAAAGAGGCTGAAGAATTAATAATTTTGCATGACAGTACCAGTTGGTCATCATCTCGTACTGCCACTCTAGAAGCCAAGAAAATTGCAAAAGGTACTTTATCTTTCGTTAAAAGTATCTTCCATTCTTCTTGTCTCGCTACTCTCTGATTCTTCTTGATTCGCTGCCATCTTACTTTCGTAATTGAGTAACTATCATTTTCATAGCCTTAGTTGCTTTGAGAGAAATCAACCTTAGAATAAAACTTGTATCTTGTAGGTAATAGAGGCAAAGCCAAACCCAAGTTTTCGATTCATTTTCTTTCGCATAAGGGGGAATCCTCCTTGTCTTCTATTGTGAAGGATGAAAATGAAACGTTATGTAAGATTGGTCAAATTCAGGAAGGATTAGAGGATCTTGAAGACATTGTTATGGAGCATTCAGTGACTGAGCTTCTGGAAGGTCTCGAGGAAGAAAATGATAAACAGTCTGAGGTTCAAGTTCTTGCTAATTTATCCGCTCTTGAACATAGAGACGTGGAGCATTCAGTTTCCGAGCTTTTAGATGGTCTTCAAGAAAAATGTGAACCGGTGGAAAGGACTACTAAACTGGTTTGATCTCTTTGTAAAACGACTCCTTCACATTCTGCACTTTTTATCCCGATTCCTGATGTTGATTACTTTATGCAGAATATTAGAACAAAGAGTAAAAAGCACCAAATAACTACTAAGAGGAGACATATGTATCAATTGGGTGATAGAACTCTTGACAGTGAGGATCCTTCTGAGCCCTGGATGATGATACATCTAGCGAGGATGAGGTATTCTCTTATTGTGGTTAACAAGTAGTCTTGCTAGTTGCTACCATAATCCGGCATTGGATTTTCATAGTTTTCCACTTGTGTAGGCAGCCAAACTTCTAATTCATGGTCAGAATCAGATGAGAGTTGCAACATTAGAAAGCAAAGGGCAAACAATGTCAGATCTATTCCACGAGGCTTTTAATTACACTACTGGGGATGATCATGGGACACGGTTTTCATTCCTTAATCATACAGGGTCAGTATGTCTGTTATACCTAGGTAGAAAGCTAATTGGAGAAGAATTTATCTATATCATACATCATTTAGTACCTGATCCAGATTGTACATCAGGGGATTCTATAGTAGGTTGCAGCAAGTCATGCAAACAGAGAAGGAAAGGCATGCGGAGTTCTTGAAACAGTTACTAGAACTGAGTGGACAAGGTAAAATTGTTTATGTTTTGAATTTTTGTGAAGCTCCTTTGATACTGAATACTAAGGATGTCTGCATTGGGAAATTACTAACTAGCATGTTAAGACAACAGTGTCAAAGGCTTTGCATTACTTATGTATGTCTTTGTTATCCTACTCTTTTCATATGAAGGTAAATATATTTTTGTTAAGATAATGTCAAGATGTTTGGAGGCAAAGCTGACGATTTGTGACTGCTCCTGTCAACAAAAGAATGTGGTATGTGTACATGAAACAATTAACACTTAAGTCTTAGTAACTAAAATTTAAGTCAATCAAACTAGGGAAAGGCATGATATGTTACTATGTTACTGAATTCGTCTGTGCAGAACTCCCATTGTGCGAGCCCAAATAGCTCCATTAACATTGGACCAAAAACAACAATTATTTTCAACTCAAGGATGTGCAGCGATGTTGAGATAGAAGTGGGAAACGTAATTCGCATTCACCCCCCATGGTATGAGCAGCGTTAATTTCCTTCACAGATATTGGGTAGTAATTCTCCCAAGTTTTATTTAAAGATAAAATGTCCGTAGGAAAATCCCTGATCACATTAACTTGATTAAATTCTGATAGACTTGAACTTTGTTCGTTGTTTGCCACTGTCCCTAAGTAGTTTTCTACCCTAAAAACCTGCCGTATGATACAAACTCCCAAAATTATACTTTCCAGGAACATTTAGTTTCGTAATTTCCAGGCCAACGGGTCAAGGGTTACTCAAACAACACATATGGCTGTCTTGGTTTTTCTCACGTGAATGTTTACTATTACTTTGGTGCTTGAGGTGTCATACAATATGATTGATATGAAGATATAATGCATCTTATAAACGGTTTTTGCAGGAATGAGGTACATGTCATGGGGAAGGATACGAGCATTATTCTGTGTACATATTTCTCCCTGATCTCAACATGACTGGTCAACTTTTATAATAGGTAAGCTCAAGATTCCTGCTGGTTTACAAATGAAAAGCTTGAAACCAATTAGAACAGCGTGCTTTTACCCAAATGAAAGCAGTATGCATTAGCACCATTTCAAAATACTATCAGTAATATAGAACCGGAAGTTGGATTTGAATATAATTCTTTAGCAAGGGTACATGAAATAATTGTTTTGGTCGCTATAAAGCTCATTTTATTGTTTGGCTGGGCTGCGCCCTTGGTTATTGTTTCTGCTTCTAATTTTTTTTGTTTTTTGTTGGTTCTTTGGATTGGTAACTTGGTTTCAACTTCTTCCTGTTTTGACATATCCAAGAGATACAAAGAATTTAAAGATGCAGCAGGTGGTTCTTCCAGTGGAATGTTGTTATTAGTGTCAAGGTCAATCTGTTGACTTGACCTCCGTTGACCATTACAACTGTGTCTGTTTTACTACTGTTTCCTCTCTCTATATAAATGAAGTCTGATATAGGGGCTCCAACATCAATAGAGGAGCTCCAATAATAAGACGAAATAGGGACACTATGAAGTAAAATTCAAGAACCCCTTATCCATAATTCTTATCAAATACCCAAACTATCCCTGATTATTAATCTTAATTATATTAATTAGTTAAGATTAGATTAAGCTAATCATGATTAATTAAACATAATCTATTTCTTAATCAAATTTTTTTGGATCAAATTTGTTTTTTGAATTTGTGTTTGGTGGGAAGAAAAACTTGATGAAATTTAAGAAAATTTTATGGGTTTTTTTTTTAAACCCTAGATTTTTGATTCAATAAACCATAGTAGCATTTAGATACCTCTAGATTAAACTCTTGATCTTTTTATGGCACAAATTAGATGAAATCACGATTTGAAAGTTTGATTTTTTGTGATTCAGAGAAAGTTACGGTTGGGTTTCATGTCGGACCCAACCGTAACACCAAGAACACCGAAGAACACCATATTTTCCCAAAATTACGGTTGGGTTTTCAACAAAACCCAACCTTAACTCAAAGAACAATGATGAACACCATCTTTTTCCCAAGTTACGGTTGGGTTTTAAACCAGACCCAACCGTAAGTAGAAGAAAAATAATGAACCCAATTTTTTTTCTAGTTACGGTTGGGTTTTCAACCAGACCCAACCGTAAGTTGAAGAAAATGATAAACAACATTTTTCCCATAGTTACGGTTGGGTTTTAAAGGAAAAACCAACCGTAACTTATCCTTAGGAGAATTGATTTTTTTGGTTAATTTTGAGTTTTAAAAATCAAAATTTTGAAATAATTCAATCATTTTTTCTAGATTGAAGGTAAATTGGGTGTTTGAAACAAAGAAAAAACGAAAAAAACACAAATTAGATAATCTAAATTTGTGTTATCCAGTAGAATTTACGGTTGGGTTTTGGCTTATAACCCAACCGTAACATAATCTGATAATTTTTGTTCTAATTTCAACACAGAGTTACGGTTGGGTTTTGCCTTAAAACCCAACCGTAACAATTCTGATAATTTATGTTCCAATTTCAACACATAATTACGGTTGGGTTTTGCCTTAAAACCCAACCGTATCCAGTACAATTTACGGTTGGGTTGGGCTTATAACCCAACCGTAACAGATTCTGTAAATTTTTGTTTGAATTTCAAAACATAGTTACGGTTGGGTTTTGCCTTAAAATCCTACCGTAGACAATTTGTGGTGTTTGTACAAAATGTATTACGGTTGGGTTTAGTAATAGGACCCAACCGTAAATGGTCCTGTTAACTGTTTTTTGATTTTCAATATACTCCAATTTGGGTTTAAAACCCAACTTTGTAACTTATTCCTTCTATTGTAATAGATTTAAAGTAGTACATTAAAGGAAATAAACGATTGGAAACGAAATACAATAGAACATTGGATGATTACACTTAAGCACTTAAAGATAATGGCGAAAATCAAACACCCGACTTGTTTCCATAATACAATAGCAATCTGTATGCTTGAACTCCTCCTCATATTTGATTCTATATTGCTCCATAGCCAACACATGCTGAAAAAAATAAATAAATCAATTATAAGTTAGAATTTTAGAAATCTCTTTTTAATTAACGATTTATTAATCGACAAACTTACTCTTTCCACACCGTTCTCGTAGGGATTTGCTTCGAATCTAGCTTGCATTTCCAGTTTTAAGTTGTTCATGCATCGATACAACGTCTCAAACCGTCTCTTGATGGCTCTCCACGTAACCTAAGGGTTTACATTCCCATGTAATGCCGCAAACATTCGAAATACACGATTCCACCATTCATCGGTATCTTGACCCTCATGCCAATCTTGTTGTGAAACAACGTTTTTATTGTTGTTATAGAAGGCTCTATCATAAGCATGCTCTACCATCGTATGCCATGCTCGAACAATTGCAACATCTTCATCATTCGTGTATGTATTTACCATTTTTAGTGGTTGAAAGGGTATGGTGAGAATAATGAGAAAGTGTAGAATTATAATGAGAATGAAAGGGATAGAGAATAATGAGAAAGTGACAAGTAAAGATTTCCTTTTATAGAGAAAAATTCACCAACGGGTAGATTTTTGAAAAAAAAAACCCGTTGGAATTGTCTATTTTGATAGGACGTAAATTCAGACATTTTGAGATTCCCGTAGAATTTACGGTTGGGTTTTGAGGTGAAACCCAACCGTAATTTAGTTGTGGTGTTTCTACAATTTATTTACGGTTGAGTTTAGTAATCGAACCCAACCGTAAAATGATATTTTGAGTGAAATGTAGTTACGGTTTGGTTGAGTAACCGAACCCAACCGTAACTTCTAGTGTTAGTTTTAGTGTATATTTTACGATATTGTTACGGTTGGCTTTTTCCTTGAGACCCAACCGTAAGAAAGTTTGGTGTTTGTTCAATTTTTGTTACGGTTGGGTTTAGTAATCGAACCCAACCGTAAATATGAATTTATTTAGTATGGATTCTAGTTACGGTTGGGTTGAGTCATGGAAGCCAACCGTAAGAGAAGTTTTTAAGACAAAATTAGTTATGCTTGGGTTTAGTTCATTTTCTTATCAAATACCATAGTTGTTAAAAACCTTATTTTTAACATTAAAGGAAGAACTAAAGGAAACGAAATACAGTAGATCATTAGATGATTAAACTTAAACACTTGAGCTCTTAATCATAACGGCGAAACTCAAGATATAAACTTTGTTCCAAGATACGATAGCAATCTGTATGCTTGAACTCCTTCCCATATTTGATTTTATACTACGTCCTAGCCATGACATGCTGAAAAAAATAAATCAATTATAAGTTTCATTATTTTTAAAAAAATTTGGGAAGAAAGAACGATTTATTAATTGACACACTTACTCTTTCCACATTGGTTTCGTGGGGAAATGCTTCAACTCTCATTTTCATTTCTAGTTTTAGGTTTTCCATTTCTTCATACAACGCCTCAAAGCGTCCCTTGATGTTACTGATCGTCCTCCGATATCTATTCCCGTGTAATGCCACAAACATTTCAAACACACGCTCCCACCAAGAATCGTCCTCCTGACAGTCCATCCAATTTTCATCTATATCAACGTTTCTATTGTTGTTATAGAAGGCTCTCTCGTAAGCGTGGTCTATCATCGTAACCCACCCTCGAACAATTGCAACATCTTCATCATTCGTGTATCGAACCATTTTAAATGGTTGAAAGGGTATGGCGAGAATGAGTTGGAAAGTCTAGAATTATAATGAGAATGAAAGGGATAGAGAATAATGAGAATTATAAAAGGAAATGTTTCATTTTATAGGGAAGAAATTCCCAACGGCTAGATTTTGGAAAAAATAACCGTTGGAATTGTAATTTTTTTGTGACTATTGAGTGATAATTTACGGTTGGGTTTTGCATTAAAACCCAACCGTAATGTCCTAGTGATTTTTGTGCAAATTATATTACGGTTGGGTTTTGGCTTAGAACCCAACTGTAATTTTTAGTGTTAGTTTAAGTGCGATGATCATTTACGGTTGGGTTATGTAATGTAACCTAACCGTAACAAATATGTTATTTTATTGCAAATTATATTACGGTTGTGTTTAATTATCTTACCCAACCATAAACATAAGTTTTTAATTGGAAATTTATTTACGGTTGGGTTGTTTCTTGAAACCCAACCGTAAATGATCATCTTCGTTTCATATATTCTTCATTTTTTATAGTTAAATCAATCTTGTATTTGTTTTGTGTTGGTGGGAAAAGTGGAAGAGAGATAAGAGAGTTTTAACCCAAAATTTTGAAAACCCCAAAATGAGTGATTCTAGTGGCAAATTTGTGGAGGGTGAATCCTTGTATGATTGCCAAACTAAATTCTACATACCCATTGAGGGAGACCCAACTATGTATGATTATTTGGATGGTAGAGAGGTTTTAAGTGTAAGTTGTGATGGTGAAACTAAAGCAAATGGAGATATTAGTCGTCAAAGTGAAGATACAACTGCTGAGAATAGTCAGGTATGATACTAACTTAAACTCTTTTTCATTTTTTGCAGATATTTAAGGAACTGAAGTGCATAATTTTTTTTTTGTTACAACAGTATAGTTACGGTTGGTTTTTCTCAAGAAACCCAACCGTAAGTATCCATTTGTGTTTCTGAAAAGTACAGTTTTACAGTTTTTCGGTTGGGTGTTTACCACAAACCCAACCGTAACTTATTACGTGCATGGGTATTTACTGCACTTGTTACGGTTGGGTTTTGGCTGCAAACCCAACCGTAACATTGGGTTGACTTTTTTTCCCTGTATTACGGTTGGGTATGACGATATTACGGTTGGGTATGACGATATTACGGTTGGGTATGACGCTATTACGGTTGGGTCCGATGCTTCTAACCCAACCGTAAACTTATTGGTTTTAGTGTTTTTTCTGACGCTTGGCCTTGATCTTTTTTGTTCAGGTCTCGGTTGTACCTCAACCAATGTATGATCAGCCTCCTCCAAATGATATTGAAACTATAGATACCACGGATCACTATTTGAACGACCTGGTAGGTTATAGATAAGTTGTTAATCCCTATCGACAATTGTCATAATGCCATTTTTTTTCACCTAACTTTATGTTTTTGGACCATGTAGACATGGGATAAAAAAAAAGATGCAAATAAGTGGGCTACAGAACATGGGAAACTCATCATGTGTGTGATTGTTTGTAACAACCAACAAAAACACAACCGCTTTCAAATGGTTTGTGAGTGTAGTGGACAATACACAAGACATGCAAAGAAGGGTACTGAGTATGTACCAAAGACGAAGATCAAACGAAAAACTTACACTAAGAAGACGGGATGTCCTTTCAAACTTCAATTTCTTAAGAACAACGAGAATAAGTGGTTCTTGTCTACAGTTGTATGCGGTCGTCACAACCACCTACCACCAGAGACTTTGTTAACGCATCCTTCTATGGCCCGGCTTACCAAGGAAGAAAAGCTCATCGTAAACGATATGACGGATAAGCGTTTGAAACCCAGTGATATACTCGGGCACAAATAAACTCAAATAATGTGTCTACGTTGGAGACAATCTACAACGCCAAAGCCAAGTTGAAGCGTGAGAAATGGGAAGAAAGGGACCCGATCCAACAACTTTTGTACTTGGGGGAGACAAAAAACTACACCATGTTTCACGAAGAAGATGAAAAATAAAGAAATTAAGCATATTATATTGGCTCATCCCGAGTTTATAAAGTTAGCACGGTGCTCCCATCAAGTGCTTATGATGGATTGCACGTACAAAACTAACAAGTATGAGCTCCCGGTATTGAATGTTGTAGGGCAAACTTCTACCAAGTCCCCGTTTAGTGTTGCCTTTTGCTTCTTGAGAAACGAGCTCGAAGATAGCTATGTGTGGGCATTGGAACAAATTAAATTATTCTACGTTGAAGGTTATACCCCTAAGGTAATTATCACCGACAAAGAACAAGGCTTGATGAATGCCATTGCCAGGGTATTCCCAGATGCTCATCATCTTCTTTGCACGTTCCACTTGTGGAACAATATTCAAACCAAGTGCAAAACGATTATTCGGCCAACAAAGAGAAGCGAGATGGAGAGAATTAATAAATTGCCGGTATCAGAACAAGAAGCGGCCAAAGAAAAATTCAAGGAGGATGACAAGTTGGCGGAACTAAAATGGGCTAGTTTCCAAACTGAATGGGATGCTTTGACATGGTCTATCACCAAGGAAGACTATGAAGAAAATGTTCGTATGTTATGCTTGCATTGGAGTAATTATCCAAAAGTTGTGAACTATTTGATGGACAATTGGTTGAATCCCCACAAAGAGAAGTTTGTAGCGGCGTTCACAAACCAATATAGCCACTTTGACAACCAAGATACAAGTACCGTGGAGTCATCTCACAACAGAATGAAGAAGAAGTTTCATAATTCTAATGGTGGGTTTGTTACGGTCTTCGAAGCGATGCACGATTATTTTATCCGTGACCTTGACAGAGTTAAGGAATCTTTTGAAAAAAGCCTTTCTAGAAAACACGTCAGCTATAAAGACGAACCATTGCTCCAAAGTATTTTTTATAAGGTGTCGCATTGTGCTATTGAGAAGATAATGTACGAAGTAAAGCACTATAGATTGGGCAACTTACATGGAGAAGAAGAGTGTGTTTGTCCTAACATGTCAAGTTTGGGACTTCCCTGCCGGCATATGATGCCCAAGTACGAAAAAGACGGTGTGATCCCAATTCAAGATATTGATCCGTTTTGGCAACAATTGTCTTTCGATGAACCCATCGTCGAACAAGATTTTGGTGCATCGTTTGCCGACACCCACGTTGGAAAGGCTATAGCCAAGAAATACGATACATTAAATAAGGCGCAAAGGCAAATTTGGTTGACAAACTTGAGTTACTTCGTGTTTCCACACACAAGGTACTCTGTCAAGGAACCAATTAGAGGGAAGAGAAAAGGTAGGCCTTCTACCAAAGAATTGAGGGCCGTGGGACGGAAAAAAGCTAGGGAATTGCATGAAGAATCAAAGAAAAGAAACCCTTGTGCATTTGAGCATTTGCAAAATGAATATGAAGCAGAGGATGAGAAGGAGGACGATGCTCAACGAAAAATAAGTCGAACGGAACAAGGGGGACCAAGTGTAGTAGATATTAAAGGAAAAGGTCCCGCGGTTCCCACTCAAGATAGTTCAACAATTGAACTCGTGCCAAGGGAAAAGTTCCTCCACACCCAAACTCAAGAAGAGTAAGTATGAAGGAATTAGCAAGAAAAAAAAAGAGAGTTAGTATGAAAGAATTAGCAAGAAGAAAAGAAAAACTTAAAGGCAATACATTAGTGGTTGAAGAGCCATATACGATCCGGATTGCAAGAGGATTGATGCAATTTCCATCTAACTATTCAAGAAATGAGAATGGCAAAATCGTCCGAACCGAGCAAATTATTTATGAAAATTATATGTCATCGTTCCCAGCTTTTTTTCGTCCATACATAAAGGCCACCGACGATGTTGCCGGTGATGGTAATTGTGGATACCATGTATTCATCGAACAAGTTGGACCATTTAGCGGAGCAGCAGGGTTGGGTATGGACGAAGTAACTTTTGTAAGGCATAAGTCAGCGGTTGAACTACGCTCTTACCCGGATATATACAAGCCAATGATGTGTGCATATAGAGATGAAGAGTCGTTGTTAAACGAGGAGTTCATTGCTCTCGAAAGGCGTTTAATAGGCAATAAGAATTGCACTAGTGAGTATTGGATGAGCATGCCAATATGTGGCCAAATCCTTGCCAACGCTTTTAATTGCATCATCCATTATATCTCAAATGGATATTGTTTAACATTTGCACCAACAAGATCAACATTTGTCGAACAATTGGCAAATAGAAGATGTGTGATTGGGCTGGTGCAGAACTGCCATTTTGTTGGTCTAAAGTTGAAAGAAGGAAGTCCATTACCCCCTTTACAGGATGGGTACGACGGTGATATCGCCAAGTCTTGGTGTCACAGACTCAAGCATAATTTCGAACTCTGGAAGGCATTAAAACCCTCACCGACATTTCAATTCATATCATTTGTCTCTGAGTCGGAGTCAGAATGTTAATATGTATGTTGGAGGAATCATAATATGAATATAGTTTTTTGGAATATAAAAATTTGTACTATCATATGTGTTACTACAAAATGTTTCCAGGTTTACGGTTGGGTTTTTAGTAAAAACCCAACCGTAAACTAGTCACTGAACAATTATAATAATATTACGGTTGGGTTTTGAGTGAAAACCCAACCGTAAACCCTCCAGTTTAAATTCACTCAGGTTTACGGTTGGGTTTGTACTCAAAACCCAACCGTAAACCTGTCACTTTTACGGTTGGTTTGTGAGTACAAACCCAACCGTAAACCTGGATGAATTTAAACTGGGAAGTTTACGGTTGGGTTTGCACTCTAAACCCAACCATAATATTATTATAATTAACCTTTTTTTTGGAATTTCAATTCACTCAAAACTGGGTTCAAAACACAAAATTTACGTAAACATCAAATTTTTGACTACATTACAACCCATGAAATCATTAAAGTAACCTGGGATACAATTGAAATTAACACTAAAAAACCCAAATGGCATTACAAAAGAACTAATAAATAGGTTTGCGAGTGAGCAAAAAGTCTTTTAGGATGTGATAATGAGGTAGGTATAAAAAGGGCCATATTTTCCATCTCCTCCATTCCTCAAGAGATCTCTGTAACACCTCATCATCGGTTTCACCCCTAAGTCGTAGTTGACCAATAATACGAACTAATGCCATAAATTCTTCTACGTATCGGTGTATAGTGTTATATCGACAAATCAACTTGACGTGATCACGGTTATAAGGGTTGCCGGTTTCAGAACAAAAGTTTTCATGGATTGTTTGCCAATAACTCGGACTCGTTATACCACTTTGCCTTCTTTCTTCTCCTCTTTTTGGAAAACATAATACATAGTTGCGGCAAATACATAAATCTTCTTCCAAAGAAAAATCTGGATTTTTAATGCCAGGTTGACCCATGTTCCACTATGTTGGAGATGATTGTTGTAACATAAAGGTTTATTTTTTGAAAAAAATGGATGGAAAGGATATGTACTCAACTATTCCACTTATAAACCAGAAGTATAACGATTATATTTTGAAAAATGGGTCGTACAAGGTTTGAACGGCTCTATTTGAAAACCCAAAAAAAATAATAATTCAAAAACGACCCAAAACTTTCCACAAATAGAATTTACGGTTGGGTTTTGAAAATAACCCAACCGTAATATCATAGGGGAATTATGTTTTAAGGTCATAAACCTTACGGTTGGGTTTTCAGCCAAAACCCAACCGTAACCGATGTTTTTA
>JAJJMC010010664.1:1030338-1088833 GCA_023531435.1 Papaver californicum | reverse complement strand
CGTAAATTTAAAGGTAGGAGATGAAGATGAAATTTTACGGTTGGGTTTTAGCATAGAACCCAACCGTAACTAATCTTCAAAACCAACCGTAAAATTAGATGAATATATTTGAAGATTTATTTCATTTCTATCTTATAGAGAATTGAAATACGAAGCCAACCCAAAAAAAATGAGGTCAACCGGACATCGTATGAGAGAGTTATGATCAAAACGGTGAAATACAAAAAAATATCCAGGAAGATTTACGGTTGGGTTCGACACAATAAACCCAACCGTAAATCTGGGCATTTTGGGCTTCATTTTTGTGTTAGATTTACGATTGGGTTTATTGGGTCGAACCCAACCGTAAATCTTCCTGATTTTTTTTTGTATTTCACCGTTTTGATCATAACTCCCTCATACGATGTCCGATTGACCTCATTTTTATGGGTTGGCTTCGTCTTTCAGTTCTCTACAAGATAGAAATGAAACAAATCTTCAAATCTATTCATATAATTTTACGGTTGGGTTTGAAGATTAGTTACGGTTGGGTTCTATGCTAAAACTCAACCGTAAAATTTGTACGAGTGATTGCTTGTTACAGTTGGGTTCTAGGATGAAAACCTAACCGTAATTGTGAGTTATTGTTGGGTCTGATGCTTAAACCCAACCATAAAACTGTTACGATTTGGTGTTCATCCATGTTTCTTCTGTTTATGGTTGGGTTGGGAAGAACACCCAACCGTAAATGGCTTTTACGGTTGGGTTCGACATGAAAACCCAACCGTAAAATTCTCTGAATCAAAAAAGAACCATCTTCTCATACGTAATTTCATTAAATTTGAGCCATTAAAAGACCAAGAGTTTAAGTCAGAGGTATACCTTACTACTCTGGTTGATTGAATCAAAATCTAAAATACCCTAAAAAAATTTCTTACATTTCTTTTAATTTTTCTTCCCACCAAACCAAAAAATAAAATAAAATTGAATTCATTTGATTAAGTATAAGATTATTTTTGATTAATCATGATTAGCTTAATCTATTATCTAATTAGTTTTACTAATACTAACTAATTAGGGGTATTTTAGCCATTATGAAAATATCATGGATAAGGGATTTTTAATTTTACTTTAAATGTCTCTATTTCGTCTTATTATTGGAGCCCCTCTACAAATGTAGGAGCCCCTAAATTAGGCTTCTAAATTAAATATAGTTTTAATAGTAAATGATCAGGTTACCATTTAATATGAAATCTATTATTAGGCTGTAGTCTCTTGGTTCTAAGGGCTAAGACAACGAAACAAATTTTATATTTATATCTTCATATATCGGTGTAAATAGGATATAGAGATAGACCATGTAAATCTCAGTATATGATGCCTCCCCTGGTACTTAATTATGTACAGATCTAGTGCTGAATTTGCTGGTTACCCTATAATATAAAATATATTATTAGGGCTACAGTCCCTTGGTTTTGAAGGCTACAAGAAGATAAAATAGGATCATCAAGTATCCAATTCAATAACCCCTTAGTCTACTAATTTCAATAATGACTAAAGTGTTTTCTATTAATAAGTGATAATAAAATTAATTAGCTAAACTAACTAAGAGTTAGTGTTTATTAGATTAACGAATTGATTTAACATTTAGAATAAATGAAGGGCATATGCCCCTTCACTTTTCATCGAGGCATCCTACGACTAAGAATTCCTCATTTTCTAATCGTAGGTAATATTTATGGCCATGAATCAAGACTACGACCTAGCCGTAACATATATTCTACGACTAGGAAATCACTATCTACGGCTAAAAACTCTGTGACGAGAATTTTTATTTTTCAGAGTCACTTACGACTAGGAATTACGGGTGAAAAATGATGAATTCCTAGCCTTAAGTAGTTCATATACGACTAGGAATAATGAATTCCTAGCCGTAATAGGTGTGTATTCTATATGAAAATGAGTATAAACTGGTACCTATCTTAAGAACGAGTAAAACTTATACTCATTTTAAGAACGAGTATAAATTTTCATTGTGAAAATTTAAATCCAAAACACTCTTACGGCTAGGGATTCATTTTCCAGCCCTAAACAAATTACTAGCTTACGGTTGGGAAATGATAAATTTCTAGCCGTAGTGAGTGTTTACGGTTAGGAGTTCATTTGTTCCTAGCCGTAAGTAGTACCTAAAACTGAAATTAAATTACTAATCCTTCATTTTTTTTTTGAGTACATCATCTCATCATGAATATGAAGGATACGAAAAGGAGAAGAATAATATATTTAGGTTTTTTATTAATGTACAATTACATTTGAGTTTATTTATGGAGTAAGGGTATTTTTGACTTTTGCTACAGATTAGGTCCTTCGTATCCAGATTTTGGATATTTGAATCCTATGCAGCCCTCAAAACCAAGGGACTGCAACCCCAATAATAGCTTTCTTTAATATTTATGTGCCTAAATTTACCTTTCTCACAAACCGACCATACAATTCAGTTTTGGAGAGAGGAAAAAAATATGAGAGAGAACTAGAAAAAACTAAGAGAAACTGAGGGAGAAAAATTGAGAGAAAAACAATAAAAACCGATCGAAAACTCAGAAAATCAAGATCAAAACCATTGAAACTCCATCGTATTGAAAATCAAAGATCAAATCAATCGAAAACTCTAAAAATTCAAAATCTATCGAAAACCCTAAAAATGATAACAAAAAAAATGTAAGGAAAAAAACAGGATAACATAATACTAGTATAAGAAAGTCAACCAATATAGAGAAAAAAAACTAGAAAACAAGACCTTACATGTAATTATTGTGTCGTTGTAGTGTATAATTCGTTTTTGAAGTTTTTTAAGAGTATGATCATGTTGATATTTGGGTAAATTTTGATGTGAAGATCGATATTGTTATTTATGAAATGTCGAATTATCATACTTGTAGTTTATTGGATAGATCAATTTTCTATGAACAGTTCATAAAAAACTTAGTTATTAAATTTTTAGTAATATGGACATCATCGTCGTACCATTATTTCAAACATTTCAGATATTCTTTGTTATTTTACCATGTGTAGACTTTAAGTTGTCAATTGATAGACACATTTTAGTGTCTAGTTTGCACCTTAGTTTCTATTAAGTTAGTATTCGATTTTGCAAATATTACGCGTTTTTATGCTTTTGTAGGTACATTTGAAGAATAAAGATTTGTGGAAAAATCGGCTTAAAAAGTGATAAAGGCACCCAAGGACAAGTGTTATTTGGTACCCTAGAAGTGGATAAGGGGTACCCTCAAGTCAACTCGGTCAAAATCGGGTCAAACCCGAGTCAAATCGGTCAACCCGAGTTGACCAAGTCAAGCCAGTCACTGGATCGGACGGAATGCAACTGTACACTTTGATTCATGAAATTTTTGGAATATTTTGCTCCCAAATTGATACACAATATACTAGAGGTCCATACAAGATTAAACACGTGAAGAATTAGAGGTTTACGCCGGAAAAATAGCCCCAAATCCGAATTTGGCCGGAAAAAGGGAGTTATACTTTGATTCGGATTTGGGAGGATTTGGATGTGTTTTAAAGAGTTCTATTAGGTTTAGAAGACTCACAAGGATCCCTAGAGCCTATATATACCAAGAGAAGCCAAGAAGAACGGGGAGAATAGCTTAGAATTGAAGTTTCGGAGTCGCCGGAATTGTGACCGGAATACCCACGATCCGGCCACTGCTACTGTCGCCGGTGACCGTGTTCTTCAACTTGTCGCTGCCGAAGAAGAAGACACGGCAACTCTTATAAGTGTTGCTGTTCTGTTGCCTTAAATTTCAAATTTCTTTCCCTCTTTTCTTTGCCTTAGCCTTCTGTAACGGCTGAACCTTGTTCTGTAACACTTATAAACGCGTCTGTTCAGCTGTTGCACTATTATTCAACCTTGTAATCAATATTTTGAGCAATGAAAAGATCTTTTGAGCAAGTTTTCTTCACCATGAGCTAAGTCTATTTACTGGGATGATGGAGGAGGTTTTTCTCTCAATTTTATATGGTAAGTCTATTTTTAATTAATTAATTATAATTCTTTACTTGTTAAAATTGCATAGTTTCGTAATAGAAAAACGGTTTTCATTCAGTAGTGGTGTTTTTGTTTGATGGGTCATGCTGGGTTAATGACCTCTGATGTCCCATGCTTATGATTTACCTCTACTTGTTTGCATAAAAACCTATTTTTGGCAATATTTGAGCTTAATTTATTTAAAAGAATTACCCGATTAATCACATAAATTGTTAGAAATAACTGAATCTTGATTCCTGGTTTTCTCCATATTTTCTAAAAATCATATCTAGTTTATTTTCCTGATTTTTATTAGTTTATATTAAGTCCTATATTTTCTAAAATCATTACCTTCACAAGTTCGAGAATCGAACCTCTTTTTACCACTATATAAAATCACATCATCAATTTAGTTAAATTTTCATATCGCGTTGTTGATTGTTCGACCATATCGTGTTTTATGGATTGTTTAATTTGATAATGTGTTATGTTGTATGTGTATGCAATTAGGTTATTGTGAAGGTATCCAGTGATAAATGTAGATTATTGTTGTTTATATTTTGCGTTTAAATTCAAAAATAATAAAATCAAAAGGAATACTGGGAAAGGTTTTTAAGATGGCAAGTTTTTTCTAGACAAATCAATGCTGGCCTTGAGATATAAATCAAGGCACATTAATATTCAATATAAGTAGTTTTAACTTAGCTCATACTATTGAAGTGACAACATATTACTATTAGAGAGAAGTTGGCGTGTTACTTATACCTACAACATATTGTTGTTGATTGGTGTTAAAATTAATAGTTGTTTGAGCTTGATTTAACTGGTAGTTTTTTTGTCGACCTTTCATATGGCATGTGTACTCAATAAGTATATATGAGTACACACTATATTCGCTTTTGTACTAGGAAGGTACGCATGCATATTGCTTGTTCCTTAGCTGCTTCATGGAGCTCAGTCAACTGTGCATTCTCCTCATTAACGTTGTGTAAATATTTTCCAATCTTTGCTTCGGTAGGTATAGAAGCATCTATTTCATACTACTTTTTTATCTCTAGATATTCTTCCATGAAAAACTGGTTATTAGCTGCATATAAAAGATAAACAAGTTTTCAATAACAAATCAGAATGTATGTTCACCTTCTGAGTACACATGCATATTGAAAACTTGTCTATCTTGAAAGTAATATGCATGTGTAATCAGAAGGTGAACATACATTCTGTTTTGTTATTGAAAACTTGTCTATCTTTTATATGCAGCTAATAACCTGTTTTTCATGGAAGAATATCCAGAGATAAAAAGGTAGTATGAAATAGATGCTCTGGTACCTACCAAAGCAAAGATTGGAAAATATTTACACAATGTTAATGAGGAAAATGCACAGTTGACTGAGCTCCATGAAACAACTAAGGAGAAGCTTCTTGAAGTCTAAAGTATTGCAAATGAAGGATGAGATGATAGTATTTTTTATAGAAAATGAAACTTGCACCATTTTTTGGTTACAATGAAGACTATAAAGATACACTAGCTACTTGATGTAAATATACTTTTATTATTTTGTTGGTTACAAAAATTAAAAATATCTAGTCTAATTTTAAAGCTTTTTTTTGTTGGTTGAAAAAAATTGTATAATTTTATTAGTCGTGTTGCTATATATTATGTATATTAAGCAGGTACACATGATACGCATTAAAACATGTGTATTTTAAGGTATACATGGGCATTTGACATGTGTACCCAGCAGATACACATGCATTTGGCATATGTACTCAACAGATATACATCAATATAACTTGTATACTCGTTATTTGGAATGTGTACTCATCAAGTACACATGCATTTGGCATGATTACTTTCACGACAACAACTATTGCTAGCTCAAATTAGCTTGTGTACTTTAAAGGTATACATGCATTTGCATGTGTATTCTACTTATACACATGCATTTGGATTGTGTATTTCGAATGTACATATACATATGCTTGTGTATTCATAAGTTACACATGCTCAAATTAGCTTGTGTTTTCAGCAGGTACACATCCATATGGCTTGTGTACTCAGCAGGTACACATCGAAAAAATCTTGTGTAGTTACCAACTATACAATATAAAATGACAATAAAATAAGGTTTAAAACAAAAGATTACATAGATACAATTCAATATTAAACCATCACAAAGTAACCATATTGTTTTACATATATACAATTCAATACTCAACAATCACACAACAACCATTTTTATTTAAGACATATTATTGGTGCCTCACACTATCTTCATCATTTCAACCCCGCAACTCATCTTGTTCTAATACTTCCTTGTTGAAGGATGCATCAAAGAGCTTAGTTCCTAAAAACAAGTATCTTGTAAATTGATTTCTTGGATAGCAAACAATTTACGAAACTAAGAAGCATTTATAAAGAATAAGAAGAAAATCCGCAGAAACACAATTAATTTTCGATCAATCATCTCATAGGAAGAGTAAAGAATATTTTTATTTAATGTAATTGATGGTATTTTTAAGTTATACCGCAAAAGCACGACTGTCGATGAGACAATATGTAAGTACGGTTTGCTCCACAGGGATTTCAGAATCGAGATTTCTAATTTTTAAATATTAATTTGCTAATACAAAGAGAATGATTTTTAATGAATAAATTAAATAAATAAAAAGATAAAATATATACAAAAATAATCACCAGGAAGATAAAGCCTAGGGTTTTGGATTCCACTACTTTTGATGTTTGCACAACTAACAATTTAATTTCTTAAATCTACTATCAAAATTACTCAAGACATTTTCGAACCCAATCTCATGTCTCGGAATATAAAACGTTCTAAGATATTATTACGACTTAATCGTTATGCAAAAATATAACTTTCCTTCGCTTATAAAAGATCAATAGCTTAAAAACTATTCAGAACATTTAATATGAAGCATTTTCAAAGATAAAATTATTAGTCAAATAAAACTGCAAATTGAGAGAGTAATTATGTAAAAGAAATAAAATATTAAAAGTACACATCAAAAATAGCTTCATCCGCAACCCTAGTTAAGAAAGTTATCTACTCATAGAAATAATAATAAAAGAAAATTGATTAAACAAGTTAAAATTATTGATTAAGAAAAGATCATAATTTTCTTTATTTCTTTGTGATTTAACGACGCACTCCAAGAGTAGTACAAAGAAGAACAGACCAATTGCACAACCGAAGCATAAAAGAACTATTGAAAGAACTACTGAATCAACGACGCCTTCTGTGTGCTTTAATTTCTCAATTTTTATAGACACTATTACCTAAACCGTTTCTAAAGGTATTGCATTTAAAAGAAAATGTTATAGAATTAAACAGCATTTTCAGCGACTGTTCAAATATGTAGTTGTTCTTCTTCTTCCTCTTCCCCTCTCTTCGACATGGTTACAGAGAAGTGAACTAATTTTTTTTTTTGATTTATGGCTAAGCCAGCCTCCCTCGAATGCTTGTATTCGACTCCTATTTATACTAAGACATTAATCCACTCCAAAATCTTCTCCAATTAATATCTTTCGATGAATATATATCTTCTCGGCGATCTGATTTTTTTTCTTATAATAAAACTCGCTATTGCCCTTTATATACTTGTTGAGTGTTTAAGGAGATAAAATCTCCCTTATTACAAAGCTAGTCTATTTTGTAAAAAATCAGATCAGTCGAGTTTAATTCCAAATATTTTCATGAGATATTCTTCCACCCGTTGTTATTTTGAGTGATTTTTTTTTACAGATTTTTGTATGTTTAAATTGTGTACAAATTTCCCTTAACAAGGCAAGATAATATACGTGACTTGGCCTCTTGAATATCTCTTTAAACCACGTCACATATCAAGAAGTAAAAATTCTCTCCAAATTTCTTCTTTTGAACTTAAAAGGAAGGTGGTGCCATGAACCAATGCTTGGGTGCCTTTAACACTTTTGCAACGAATTTTTCTTTAATTATTATTTCAACAAAATACCTGAAAAGCATATAAAATAACATTATTAATACAAATATTGAGAACTATTAATATAAGGAATTGAGACAAATTAGACACATAAATGTGTCTATCAAATACCCCCAAACTTATTATTTGCTAGTCCTCGAGCAAATCTAATCTGGAAAATAAAATCCTAACTCACTGTCACGGGCGTCGCGATTGCACTTAGCGTGTGCAACAAGCCTTTAAACCCCTAGGTGGCCCTAGTGGACGAATTTTGTCTCTTGAGGGCTTACAAGAGGTATACCCACAAAACCTTTACTCCAATTCCTGTGAACGATTGATGATAAACACTAAACATGCTATTTAGTTGGCTACTAAATTCTTCGGATATGATAATCATTACCCTATATGAATCCAATTGTTGTAAACGAGTTTGCACTCAAGCGTACTAAAATTCATATATAAGAAAACAAGCACTACTCATAAAGTCGTACAATGGACCACGATACTCGGAATCTAACAAACCACAATCACATGAATAGATTAAGAAGTTGGATATGGAGATAGAAGTGTGCGCATGTTGACTAAGGTGAACGGTGTTTCCCAGAATATCTGTATGAACATCGTGCCAAGATGAACCCTAATGGATTGCGATACGCACCCACTGGTCTGAATCCTAATTCTAGTATCAACTTAGATGGTATATACAAGGGCCCCAGTGGTCGATTTATTGAATATATACAATTATATTTTTTTTATTTTTTTTTATTATTATTTTTTATTATTATCGATAACATGATTAGATCTTTTGAATCTAAGCGCATGCTCCTTGTCAGCAGATTACATGATAGTTCCCATGGATCTTGTGTTCCACGCTTGCTTAGGCGACGGAAGGAAGGAGAACACACATATATTGCTATCCAAGTGTTGTTTTTTTGGTCAAGTTCAATTAAAATAATGGGGTTTGATCTCAATCAGTTTACTTCATCCTAATAACGAAAACAAGGGGATACTAGTGCCCCACCAAACCACTTAGAAAAACACAAAACGTTGCAAAAACAGAACGTGATACAATGACGACTCTTAGATATGGTGATGACTATCATGTTATTTCTAACACCTGAGCTCTGTCCTTTTATGAATAGACCATTTAGCTGGGTCCCTCAACTCCTACATCTAAGAAATTTATTTCCATCTACTTAGGATGGTTAGTGTCATCCTGAATTGTTCACAAGTCTCTAAATTTTGGAGTTTTTGGTACAAATTTTTTTTCTCCCTAACCCCCAAACTTAAATTGAACATAGTCCTCGATGTTCTAAAGATAAAGAATAAAAGCATGAACAAAGAGAATTACTAAGAAAAATAAAAGAGATAGGGAAATATATTACCATCATTGTGTACCAAAAGCATATGGGTTTCCTCCCATAGAGCGCTAAGTTTAAAGTCTTCAGCCAGACCAAGAAAGGTTTAGTCATAATTTACGAATCATACAATAATAATCTGAATAATTGTGGATCCTTGAAGTCAATCGAATTTGACTCACTCAGTTGACCATAATGGAATATAAGAAATTGGTGGTCATTCTTAGAAAAATGTGTCGATTCTAATTTCCTAAAAATCTTCGGGTTTAGTTCCAAAATTTAAGAATTGACATATTTGAAGTTTACCCACATTTAGTAAATAAAATATTAGTGGACAACAAAATCAATCATGGTATCATAGACCGGGTAAACCACATCAACCATAGGATGGGTTTCTAACAACTGAATTTCTTTCTGGACATGATTAGGTTTTGAAAACAGTTCTTGAAGATAATCTCTTAATATGGTAGAGACACAAACATCAAGTCCCAAGTGAGTGACCTTTATAAGAGTCAAAGAGTTACCACGGGGAGAATGATATTCACCCCCAAGCTTAGACTAGTTTTTATCATTGAATAAACTAGTTACAATTTCCTTAATTTCTAAATTATCAGATTTAGGAAAATGGTCAATTATTTTATCTAGGTTGTAATCAGGTGGGTTGCCTACCTTCACTCATATTCAAATTCTCTACGAGTCTATCATCTACGTCAGACACTATGGTCTTTGAATTGTTGGACTCTAAAACACTAGTCTCGGGATAAACTCGTTCCTCTAAACCATCATCGTCTTCATAATAACAAAGAAATATTTCACCGTTTATAATAATGGTATCTCTAGTTAAATTTTTTTCCTCTTGAATAGGTAAATGGTAATCAATATTATTAGGAAAACTAGAAAAATTATTATCATCATGAAGCTCATGTGGTGTAAAAATTTGCTGGTCATTATGACTACGAATTTCTAATTCTTCATCAACATTATCCTCATTGTCATAAAAATATGAAGATTATTGAACCTTATCTAAATAAGTAGTGTCTTCAATTATACCCTCGCCCTCTAGATTAGGTAAATATTCATCATTATTATCAAGGGTAAAATTGAAAACACTATTTTGGCATTTAAGTTCATTTTGAGCAATATTAGTATTTGACCATCCATCTTCAACTTCTCTAAAGGTCTCATGAATTAGTTCCTGCAATATATCTCTCACATGACTTTTCAGTAAAATGCTTAAGAAACTCACTAATCATTATTTGAGATTCGCGCGAAGTTTCAATGAATTTCTTAAGTGTTTCTTCTAAAGAAGGACTCGTACTACAGGAAGAAATGTGTAGCACTGAATTCTCATACTTCTGTTCAGTTTCAACGGATTGATTGAGTTCATTATTCAAAGAAACAGAAGAATTAAGAATTTAAGAATTTTCAATGAAACGCCAGAGGGTATCTTCTAAAGATGGTCTTTCATAAGAAGATTTATGTGGCAAATGTTTGACTAAATCATCCCTATATGACTCTTCATAAAAAAATTTCATTATTATGTCAGATTTACGTGAACATTCAGTCAATCTCTTGAGAGAATCTTCTAAAGAAAGAATTTGATCATAAGAATTATTTTGTTGCAACTTCTTCATTAAATCTTCTAGAGATGAAAAATAAACAATTTTCTCATGATCTTGCTCGTTTACCCGTTCGTACGACTGGTGAGTGTGTGGATAGTAATTGGGATCACTATGGTACGAACCATAACCTCCATAGGGTTGGTAGTGGTCTCATAATATCCACAATATGGTCGTAGTACGGGTAATGTCCATTTTGAGATTCAGGTCGATAATCATTGTATTCGTCCTCATAATACCAGTTCGACATTTTTTTAAAGTACACGTGCAAATACTGGTTCGGCTAAAATAGGTAGGCTCGGGTTACCTTAGCAGAATATACCTACAATCAAAGACTGGTCAAAGGTACATGGCTAAGGATCGTGGTGGTTCGGCTGATAACACCTAGAGGGTTCAACGTACTATCCCACGTATTTTCCTAATAATCGAAGCCGGACAACGCAAATGATGTGTGTGCCCGTGTGTTTTTTTAAATAAAAATAAAAAGTATATACAAATAAAAATTTCCTAATATGATTATGTACAAAATAAAATAAAATAAAAACTTAGATACTTACCTTTTTTGGAAGGCAATTTATATCCCACAATAAATGTGAACTATCTCCTGCACATTAAAAATAAGAAAAATAAAATAAAAATAAAAATAAATCCTAAACTAATTAACACAAAATTAAAGAAAATTTAAAAATCAATTTCTAAAATCCCCGGCAGCGGCGCCAAAAACTTGATGGAATTTTTAAGTAAAACCACAAATTGAGAGAGTAATTATGTAAAAGAAATAAAATATTAAAAGTACACATCAAAAATAGCTTCATCCGCTACCCTAGTTGAGAATATTAGCTACTCATAGAGATAAGAATAAAGAAAAATGATCAAACAAGTTAAAGTTATTGATTAAGAAAAGCTCACAATTTTCTTTATTTCTCTGTCGATTTAACGACGCACTCCAAGAGTAGTACAAAGAAGAACAGACCAATGGCATCGTTGAAGCATAAAAGAACTATTGCATATACGACGCCTTCTGTGTGCTTTAATCTCTCAACTGTCGCAGATACTATTAACCAAACCATTGCTAAAGGTATTGCATTTAAAAGAAAAGGTTACAGAATGAAACGGCAGTTTCAGCGGCTGTTCAAATATGTAGTTGTTGTTCTTCTTCTTTTTTCCTCCCCTCTCCTCGACCTGGTTACAGAGAAGTAAACTGATTATTTTTATTTTTGATTTCTGGCCAAGCTAGCCTCCCTTAATACTTGTATTTGACTCCTATTTATATTAAGACATTAATCCACTCCAAAATCTTCTCCAATTAATATCTTTCAATGAATATATATCTTCTCGGTGATATGATTTTTTTTCTTATAATAAAACTCGCTATTGCCATTTATAAATTTTCTGAGTGGTTAAGGAGATAAAATCTCCCTTATTACAAAGTTAACCTAATTTGTAACAAATCATATTAGCCGATTTTAGATCTAAATATTTTCACGAGATATTTTTCCACCTGTTGTTATTTTGAGAGATTTTTTTACGGATTTTTGTGTGTTTAAATTGTGTACAAATTTCCCTTAACAAGGCAAGATAATATACGTGATTTGGCCTCTTGAATATCTCTTTAAGCCACGTCACAGATCAAGAAAAAAAAATTCCCGCGAAATTTCTTCTTTTGAACTTAAAAGGAAGGTGGTGCCCTGAGCCAATGCTTGGGTTCCTTTATCAGTATGGGTGTGTTTATCAATTTTGGGTGTCTCTAACACTTTTGCAACCAATTTTTACGCAATTATTATTTCAAATACATAAAATAATATTATTAAGAAAAAAAAATTGAGCACTATTAATATAAAGAATTGAGACAAATTAGACACATAAATGTGTCTATCAGTAATTCAACAAGGTATTAATAAAAAAACGACACGCGCACTAAAATCTCATGTTAAGACTTTATTTTTCATAGATGTTACCAAGTTGATTATCCACGAGGAACATTCTCCATATTCTCAAGTCGGAATACAAACTCTACAAAACATTTGAAATTTCCAAACTAGAATCTCCATTTTAAAATTGCCTAAACTACTAAAACATTCTCATAATTCCATATTGACAAACACAAAACTAAATTATCTACTCTTAATACGATAAAGTAAAATTTATTTACCAAATTGCAACTATTAGCCATTACTTAAACAACAAATTATTCTCCTACTAAAATTTTAATAACAGAATTTGAAGTGAATTATATTACCTCGGGATATCATTTACCAAGAAGTGAACAAAGTCACAAGTGCTCTTCTTGCAACAAAGGCATCCCTTTCCCTGGAAAAATTCTCAAATAGTATTTCAATTTTAGGAATATCTTTTTCAACCCTGTTATCACAAAATCAATTCAGTCTTCTATAAACAAATAAAACTAACAAAGCCAACGAAACAAAAAAACCCTGTAAACTATGGTCACTTTGTTTATTAAGAAACTTTTCATTATCTTCTTCCACAACTTTAAACATAATTTCCATTAGTAATTTTTTATCTTCGAAATCTAATTTGAAATATCAACTTCAGAAGACTTAAAGATGAAAATGGAATAACAAAGTTAATAAAATATTAAAACAATGGTGACTAAAGAAGTTCAATAGATCTGAATCGATATATATATACATATATATATATAACTAAAACATTTAAAGATGGAAAGTTAAATTCAATCTACAGAAACGATTAGGAATTTATATTCATCCAAAACCTATGCCTAGAACTAGATCCTCTTCTTCAACATCCCAGGTAACTTCCATAGATGAATCACAAAGGGTAAGCGAGATACAACATGATACAACCTTGTAATATCCTTTTCGAAACTTGGATGGGTGTTGCAATGGTGTTGGTGGTAGGGGATTTGTTAGAAGCTCTTTCTTTAGACATTTGAATGATCGACACTTTGTCTCAGATGAAAGTAGAAATACATGTAGAGAAAGATTAACCAGCAATCTAGACATATTTGTTGCTTGAGAGAATGTTCTCACTCTACTTCAGATGTGGCTCTGCGCTAAATGCATGCACCTTCATGCATAGAGGAGGCCATGTTGCTTACATCCAGGAAACATTACTGATGGTCCCTTTAATCGTAGGGATGCTGATTTTCTAATCCATGGTGTTGACAAACCAATGGAGAATAACACTGATTCCATTTATGCCGAGAATGAAGTTTTATCTCCTTGTCTATCCTTGGACATTCTCAACCTTGCTTTTCATCATCAAATAACAACCATTTCCAGCATCCATGTACCTTGTAGACTTAACTTTTTTCACACTCTTAAAAACACTCTTGACAAGGTAATCCTTAATCCTATGGACCTACAGTCATGGATACAACTTCTTCTCCTTCCTATCTATACCCCCAACTTGTACATCCCCAAATGCACAATGGAAGAAAGATATGGTACTAGAAAGAAACTGCAAGTATCCCCTATCATGGAGAGAGCCATTTGGTTGTAATGCTCTGATTCAAAATTTGTTAGAACGTTCAACTCACAAACAACCTCCTAAGCACTCAGGTAAACATAAGCAAGAATCTACAAACTTACAGGCTTGTCGCAAGAAACTAAGTCATGGTCACTACTGCAGCCATTAAAGTTCTTTCGTCTAATGATATTGCACCAGTGAATGTTTTTATCCTCTCAAATTTGTAGAAAAAGCACCCCCAAGCCTCACCACCCATTATGCCTATTGATAACCTTGAAGCTGTAGCAACATCAGTAACAACCAACTCATCTTTGAGTGCCATTAAAAGTTTTCCCAAAGGCACCTCTTATGGGAGAGATGGACTTCGAGCTTAGCACCTTTTGGATGCGGTGAGTGGACTTGCTGCTGCTGCCATTGTTGGAGACCTTTTATTCTCCATTACTGGTGTGGTCAACCTTCTTCTAACAGGTAAATGCCCCCCATATTTAGGAGAATATATAGCAAGTGAACCACTTACGCCACTTCTAAAACCTGGTGGAAGGATAAGACCTATTACAGTTGGGACAATTTGGAGAAGATTAGTGTCCAAGCTTGATGCAACTTCAGTTTGCAAAGAAATGTGCACATACCTTGGTGATTATCAGTTTGGAGTTGGAATTCCTTGTGGATATGAAGACATACTTCATTCAGTCAATAGGTTGTTGGAGTCACAAGGCAAACAACAATGATGATCCTTGATTTTACTAATGCCTTCAACTTAATTGATAGGACAGCCATGCTACAAGAGGTAAGAAGCAAATGTCCTGCTATAGATAGTTGGGTAAAGTTTTGTTACGCAAAACCAACGCGTTTATACTATAGTGATCACATCTTATCTTCAACCCAAGGAGTACAACAGGGTGACCCTATAGGTCCCTTAATTTTTTTTCTCACCGTACACTCTTTAATGTTGAATATTGCTTCACAATGTACTTTCAATCTACATGCTTGGTACCTAGATGATCGTACAGTTGTAGGAGACACCCTACATATCTTAAAGGATCTTAATCTCATTCAATCTGAAGGCAAGAAGTTTGGGTTGCACTTAAACATTGGTAAGAGTGAGTTATTTTGGCCTACATATGACCCCGGGCATGACATAGATGGTATATTTCCAGCAAACATTGGTAAGCCTGAAATTAGGGTGAAACTTCTCGGTGGACCTGTGAGTTTAAACACCAATTTTTACAGTAATGTTGTCATGGCTAGAGTAGATAAAAATCTTCCCCTCATGGTTGTTATCCGTAAATTAAAGGACCCATCGAGTGAGTTGTTACTACTACTCAACTTTGTTGGAGTTTCCCGGCTTTATTTCACTATGCACAAAACACAACCTCATCTCTTCACCAGGCAAAGACATAATTCGATACTTTTGATGGTGGATTTTTGACAAAGGAAATGTTGATAGTGGATTTTTGACGAACGAGAAAATTGTAATATTGTTTTTTTCCTAGCTGCAGAAGCTGGAATAAATATGTATAAATTCCTGACTCAAACATCGGAATTATAAATACATATACTTTTATCTTACATCCCACAAGAGAATTGAGAAGGCATATTCAGCTCATGACTAAAATTAGCTCTGTAGCTCTTTTGCATATATATGTGCCATAAAAATTTCAGGGTTTTACCCAGCTAAACCTTTGTTATTTCATGTATGCTTATGCAAATTATCTGTATTGATCAGAACACATTGATTATAAAAAATTATGAATATTCAGAATAGAGGATATGCCATATCTGAATAAAACGTTAATTAGATGCATATCATCTAATTGCAGAGTCGCATCATCTCAAGTTGCAAACTTCTACAGTTGAATATCTTGAAAATGTTCGGTATGCATTGCATAAAAGTTACGCATAAATGCTAACATTAAATTTTCATACAATTGAGAAACTCTAAACATGCCATAAATATGGTCACGACATTAATAAATATAAAGCTAGTGGTGTGTAAGCACTAACCATGGAACTAGCGAGTGCTAACCTTGGAAAATCCATAGCCACATTCCCAACACAAATGGATAGCACACACATATTCCCAAAGGCCAAGAAAAATCCAAAAAGCTAAAAGCTAACAGAACGCGGACCAAACAAGCACTAGCAGTGCTAGTGGTATCAATAGATAACATTAGCGCTACCATTGGCGCTTCAGCTTAGCGCTAACTGTAGCGCTGCTGATGCTAACGCCGTGGTAGCATGAGCGCTAACGTTGGATAGGGTGCAAGCCTTCCCTTTATTTTCCCGTGCTAGGATGCAATCCTTCCCCTATTTTTTCCTTTGTGTTAGGGTGAAAGTCTTCCCCTCTTCTTCCTTTGCGCCAGAGTGCAAGCCTCCCTCTTTACTAATATGCCAATACTAGCCATTACTATACTATGTTGGCTCAGACTCATCGATACCATTATCTTACAACCAACTTACATGTTTTGAGTTCATGACTCCACTAACTCTCATGAGAAATCAAAACAATTACATGGGGGGATAAAACATGGGGTTTTTGTCTGGCGGTTACAACAACATGGGCGTGGAAACACCCTATGATAAAGAAGTTACAAAGTAGTGGTAAGACTGAAACAGTTAATGGAGTAATGTAGTAATGGTTTCTCGAAGATTCAAAGGCAGTTGAACCATTAACCCCATGACTTACCACTTCTCCATCTCTTCACTACCTCCACTACTTTACAAGGAAACGTGTGTTCCCAAGATATTATAAATAGGCTTCTTAGCCTATTCAGAAAACAGAACAAGCTTGCAATTCTCATAAGCTCTGTGATTTTCTCAATTCTACAACTTTATACACAATTCATCACATGAATTTCCTTCAACTTCCTTTGCTTCCCTCCCTTAAGATCTACCTAGTTTCTCTCCTTGTAACCGAAGCAGGGCGCAACGGCTACTATCGTGGTTTAGGCTTGCCCTGTACGATTTTGTTTTCCGAAACTAAAGAAAGTACTTCTATAGTACATTATTTTGCATAGAATAAATTTTTAGGTACTAACAATTGGTGACCAGAGTGGGAGATCAATCTCTCGATCACAAAATCAGGTTATTCAACCGTTTGAAAATAGGGTGGATCTTACATCTAGTTCAAAGTTAACTCCAACCTTCGGGGTACTCAACCAAAACAGTCTCCATCATATCAGCATTTTATACAACAACACCATTTAAGTGCTTTCACCAAGAATCGCCTTAGATAGAGCTTGCTCGTGATTTTGATTCGGAAAAGACATGTCACCAGCATCACGGATCATGAAAGTTTACAGGTCATTTTACAAAAACGTTGTCAGAAATGTTTTTACGCTGCCCTCTGGAAGAAGTGAAACTGGTGCTAATTGGTAAGGAATATGAGGGTGAGTTATATACCTAATGATTCATATGGTTGTATACTACAACATACTAAAAGGGCACGTCAATCGTATGAACGAGCTATAAATGGCGTCCGAAACGCTCGACTATATGACAACTGAAAACCTACAGAATTATGCTTGAAAAGTTCTGGAATCTCGGTGTCAGGTCCTTTTCATATATCAAAAGTACACCAAATCTATAATTTCTTTTTTTCACAAGTTATCCCTTCCTCTTATCTAAATAATGAGAGGTCAACCACCTCATTCCGACTCCGGACGAAGATCATGTGGCCGTTACGGCAAGAAGACCTGAATCTGAATTTTCTTTCCAACGACGAAAATCGCCAAAATTCTTCATAAGATCATGTATGGTTCTACACATCGTGAAAATAAATATGGATCCACTCAACGTTCCTGATGCTAACAACGTCATCACATTCAGAATCGATATTCGACATGATGGCGAGATAGGGATGCAACAATCAAACTTCGTCATTCATATCCACTACCATTTTGTGGCCAAGAGTGTTTGCTATCACTTCATCAGCAACAACCATGTAGATCCAGACTACGACATGGTTCTGGGATGTCCGTGAATCCACAGAAATAAGGCAAGGCTTGATGCATCTCTGGAGAAATTGTCACCAAGGGACACACCTGTAGGAGCCAACAAGCCAGCAAACACTAAAGATTGCTCACCTCTATAACATCACCAAACAACGGATCTGGATGCTAAACAATTTCATAAAGGAGATATGATGCCTTACGATCATGGATTTCTCCTACAAGTAAGTCTTGTTCAGCAACTCTCTTTACAACCAGTTGTCCCACGTCCCATCAACATTTGGGGACTTGACCCGAGTATCAACCTCACCGTGCCTCGAAGATGTAAATGGGAAGCTGATCCTTTTTAAAAGTTTGTCGAATGGATAGGGATCGTCTCTACTGAGAATATTAAAACCAATAACCCAAGCATCCTTAAAATGTGTCATCAACCTGAGATACCAAACCCAACCCTTTCCCAAATCGGAGACATTGCTGCCTCTCCTGGAGAGAAGCCATATCTGATCATTAAAACTATATCAGATGGATAGACACAAACTCGTCAATATTGATAGACCAACAGGGGTAGTCGTACATGGCAAGTTGCTTAAAGATATCAAGGCTTAAGCACTCCACCACCCCAGACAAATCTATCAAGACTTAAGCACCTAGACACCCCTAGCAATATTTCCATGTTTTACGCAACATTTGTAATCCCTCCAAAATGTTTGCAGTGCATTGCGTTCATCTTAGGATTTTAATTTATTTAACTGAACAAGGTATCATTTCTCTCTAAAAGATCCTTGCAAGCCATTCAAAACCTACTTACTCAAAATCCCAAAATAAAACCACAGAAAAATTGGGTATCTCAGAAACACATAAAAACCTTCAAAACCTACTACTTAGAAAGGATCTTTGGAGACTGATTCAGCGCCATCGGCATATGATCTCTCCACCTGTGCAAAGTCTTCAATTGCAACCCTCAATTCTCAGGATAGTCTTTTAGCATCACCTCTAGCTTTGGAAATCACTTCTAAGCCGGAGATGCACCTACTTCTTTCAAGTTCTCCTGAATGGCTCTCATATGACGAAAAATCCATCTGACAACAAGATTAGTCGTCCCGGCATCCTCCAAGAGTCGGGTCCTTTCAAACGTAAAATCAAAGTCAACTCCATCGTTTGGATACTCAATTGGTAAAGTTTTCATCGCACTGGTATTCTACGCAACAACACCATTTGCAGCACCAACTTCAACAAACTGCATCTGAAAGATCACAAGAACCGTACTTGGGAACTGAAAATTTGCACAAGATCCCCTCGTTTTCATGAACCTCTCCAGCCTATAAAAATGGTCAACCAGAGAGTCACAATCTTGATAAGGCCCTTTACTCTCCAGAGACATGACACAAAGGTATCTTCACTTCTCCCAACTACGTCGTCAGATCTGATAGGCGCATGTAACCTCTGACGAGGCTGAGACGCATCCCAAGCCTACTCCAGAATATATAACTTCATAAATCAACGATAAGTATGACAGGGGACTGCTCACCGCAACACATCTTATAACAATCAAGGATTCAGAAGATTGATCAAGAGACGCCTTTTGGAATATAGTCTTTGAAGACACCCGCAATATCATGTCGTCAGTACGATAACTTTCAGCTCATCCTCTTCGCCCTTAACATCTTCAGAGGACTTCGCCCATATAAGCATACCATCATCATATTAAGAAGGGTAAAACAAGCTTATGAGACAATGGGTCAGAATAAGACGCAACTTTATTCAATGTTCACGAAAACGTCCTAGTTGCGACTCAACATCCCAGACACCAACAAGGGATTCAACTTCAATTCAAGTTCTTGTTCTAGCTCTTGCACGACAACGACATGAGATATCAACCTCCCTGGATTTCCCTCGCCTGATCAGACCCTAGAGGCATAGACTCATGACGATATTATCAAATCATCACTTGTCTAGTAGCAGGCCAAAGTAGATATACCTTGGGACTGAAGGCTTCTTCAGTTTTAAAGATTTAACGTAGTCACTTCCTTCGAACAGAGTATTTGATCAACAACGATAGCAGCATCAAGCCCTCCCACTCGTATCATCCTGAGAAGAATGGGGCTACACCACTTCTTATATCTTCTTCAACAACACTATACTTCCAATTGGAGCCAAACAATGGAGTCAAATTCATCATCCCAAGAGCAGACGATGCTAGCAAAGAAAAGAATATAAGCAACTATTCCCTGGAATTACCAAGTCCGAGAAGGAGACGGTCTCTCACTTTTCCATCCATACACAACCTCTCACTTGTCCGTCCAAGTCAAGACCCTTTGCTTGTCTTCCCAGTTGTGGCCTCCTCCCTTGCTTGGACGACCATATCCATCAATGTGACGATATTCAGAGTTCAAACCTACTGCAATATCTCTGGTAATATATAACATATAAAGCCTTACTATTTTATTTTCATCTAAAAAAGTAAAAAATTGCGTCTCTGACCCCGGTCTCAGAGACATTAAACTTCAGAATTCCGCAAAAAAATTCCCAGAAATGACCTTATGTCAACATCCATTTCAATTGAATAATGTTGACTTACCTATATAGTTTTGTATAAACAAATCTCAAGCTCCTAGATGGATCACCCACTAGTATAGAGTTTTAACGTCTTCAGAATGTCCCTGGTGACGGTTGCAGCTCTTGTCCAGATGATCTCTGACTATACATAACACTGAACCGATTATAAGTTGCAATAATTCCATGGATGAATTCCTTATACTCGTTCCACATATCTTTTTCATATGTATAGACTCGTAGAAATTTCATGGCTTTTCCCGGTGATAGACACATTTTTGTGTCTGATTTGATCTCAATTATATGTATTGTTGATACTCGATTTCGTATTTATTATGGTTTTTATTTCTTTGTAGGTGTTTTTGGAGAAATATTAAAGGCACCCTCACATTGGATTAAGGCACCACTTTTTGGATCAGGGCAACCACACCCAAGATTTTGAATGTCAATTTTGGCGGGAAGAAAATTTCTTCTTCACGTAAAAAACGAAAACAGGAAACTTCACGGGTTTGGAAATTCTGTTTTTGGAAATCTTCTCATGTTTGGAAAACCGAGTTTAATTGGGTAATAAGAAGAAAGAAAAGAAAGATATAAACACCATTCTCTTAATGGAATCCAGAAACGAAGAAAGAAAAGAAAATCAGGAAGAAAATCCTGTTTTCATTGGTGATTCTGCCGAGAATTAAAGGAAGTTATTTGAGAAGATTTGAGGCTAGCTTTGTTGTGATAGTATAAATAGAAGAGTAAGGAATCCTGTAGAGGGGGAGAGATTGATGGGTAAAGCTTAGAAAGAATCGAGAGCTCGAAGAAGAAGTGTACAGGAACCAAAAAAATTTATGTTGTTGATCAACGAAGAAGAAGAACAAACTACAAAAAAGAACTGTCGTTCATTAGCCAACAGTCCGTCCTTCTTTTCGTTCCCTTTAAATACCTTCTGTAACAGATTGAAAAGCTCACAGTAACGCTTATAGGCGTATCAAAATTCCTGTGAGCATTTCTATTCCCATTGTAAGCATTATTTGAGTTATAAAATCGATTTTTGAGGGTTTTGCCATTACAATGAGGAGCTAAACTTCATCTTTGAGGCTATGGAGGAAGCTACTTTTCCAACAATTATGTGGTAAGTATTTAATTAATTTATGAAATTTATTTATGATTAATAGCCTTGGTTAAAAATTGATTTAAAAGATTTTTGTTAAGCAATTGTGATTCTGTTAGATGGTGCACGCCTCGGCTTAGGTCCCTAGATGCTCCATGATTTTGTTATACAGTTGTTGTTTTGAAAATCTATTTTTGCAATGATTTAGAATCAAATTAAAATGTTTTAATTGCATGATTAAAATTATTATCACTTTGAAATTGGAAAGTAGTGGAATCCTAGCCTCAGTTTTCTCCCAACTTTATTAAAAAAATATTTGAGTTTTCATACTTTTATTTTTAGAAATTAAATTTAAAATCAATCTTCACAAGTCTGAGTAACGAATCTTTATTTACCACTTTTAAACTACATCACCCGGATAAACCCTCGTTATTTCATGTGCATCCGCGTAAATTATTTGTATTAATTAGAATACGTTGATTATACAAAATTGTAAACATTCATAATAGAGGCTATGTAATATCTGAACAAATATCGCTAAAATTATATGCATACCATCTAAAATACAAAATTGCGAACAATTAGAATGGATAATATACCATTCCTGAATATAGATCGCTAATTATATGCATACCATCTAATTGTAGAGCCGCATCGAACATTGTCTCAAGTTGCAACTTCCATGGTGTAATCTCTTGAATATGTTCTGTATGAAATGCATAAAAGTTAAGCGATTGATGTCATGGACGAACTCGCTTCAAGTCGCAGAACTTCCATGGATTGAATTCCTTGAATATCAATGCTCAAGTTTTAACCATCTTAGTGTTCACGGATAACACTCATCTTCATGGAAGAATAACTATCTCAACACTCATCTTAGTGTTCACAACTAACATTCATCTTTGTGTTTGACGGCAGAATCACTACCTCCACACTCATCTTAGTGTTCACGGCTAACACTCATCTTTGTGTATGACGGCAGAATCACTGCCTCCACACTCATTTTAGTGTTCACGGCTAATACTCATCTTTGTGTCTGAGGAAGCAATGCCTCAACACTCATCTTAGTGTTCACGGATAACACTCATCTTTGTTTTTATATCAAAATCACTGCCTCAACACTCATCTTAGTGTTTACGGCTAACACTCATCTTCATGTATGACGACATCAATGCCTCAACACTCATCTTAGTGTTCACATCTAACACTTATCTTTGTGTCTGACGGCAGAATCACTTCCTCTATGCTCATCTTAGTGTTCACGGATAACACTCATCTTTGTGTATGACGAAATAATCATTGCCTCCACACATATCTTAGTGTTCATGGCTAACATTCATCTTTGTGTCTGACAACAACAATGCCTCAACACTTATCTTAGTCTTCACGGATAACACTCATTTTCATGTTTGAAGGAAGAATCGCTGCCTCCGCACTCATCTTAGTGTTCACGGCTAACACCCATCTTTATGTATGACGGCAGCAATGCCTCAACACTTATCTTAGTATTCACGGATAACACTCATCTTCGTGTTTGATGGCAGAATCACTGCATCAATAGTCATCTTAGTGTTCACAGCTAACACTCATCTTTGTATATGACGGAAGCAATGCCTCAACACTTATCGTATTTGATGGCAGAATCACTGCCTCAACACTTATCTTAGTGTTCACATCTAACACTCATCTTTGTATCTAAAGGCAGCAATGCCTCAACACTCATCGTGTTTGATGGCAGAATCACTGCCTCAACACTCATCTTAGTGTTCACAGCTAACACTCATCTTCGTTTCTGACGGAAACAATGCCTCAATACTCATCTTACTGTTCACGTCTAACACTCATCTTTGTGTTTGACAGAAGAATCATTGCCTCCATACTAATCTTAGTGTTCACGGCTAACCTTCATCTTCGTTTTTGATGGCAGAGTCACTGCATCAACACTCATCTTAGTGTTCGCAGCTAACACTCATCTTTGTGTCTGACGGCAACAATGCCTCAACACTCATCTTAGTGTTCTAACGACAGCATTGCCTCAACACTCTCTACAACCAACCAATATTCTAAATACCTTCTCGTTATTACTACGGTAGAAGAAAAATGCTCCAAATATACAAGAATATAGAGCAAAACTTGCTCAACTAACTGCTACTCTTCTAGTGATATTAAACAATAAAAAATCATATATCATTTTATCTGCAAGACCACCATCTAGTGCTTACCATGCAACATTACTCGTTCTGTGCTAAGCAGGGAACTTAATGTTGATGGTGGATTTTGACAAAGGAGATGTTGATGGTTGATTTTTGACGGATGAGAAAAATTACAATATTGCTTTTCGCCTAGTTCCAGAAGCATGAAATAAATATGTATAAGTTCCTGAACCGGCATCAGAATTATAAACACATACTGCTATCTTATATTCCACAAGAGATTTGAAAAGGCATGTTCAACTCATGACTAAAATTAGCTCTATAGTTCTTTTGCATATATATGCGCCATAGAAATTTCAGGGCTTTACCCAGCTAAACATTTTTTATTTCATGTATGCTTATGAAAATTATTTGTATTGATCAGAACACACTAATTATATAAAAATACAAATATTCAGAATAGAGGATACGTCATATCTGAATAAACGCTAATTAGGTGCATGCCATCTAATTGCAGAGTCGTATCATCTCAAGCTGCAAACTTCCACAACTGAATCTCTTGAAAATATTTTGTATGCGCTGCATAAATGCTAACATTAAATTTCATACAATTGAGAAACTCTAAACAGGCCATAAATATGGCCACGACATTAATAAATATAAAATCTAGTGGTGCATAAGCACTAACCATGGCACTAGCGAGTGCTAGCCATCGGCAAAGCCATAGCCACACTACCAACATAAATGGATAGCACACACATATGCCAAAAGGCCAAGAAAAAACCAAAAATCCAAAAGCTAACAGAGCGCGAACCAAACAAGCACTAGCAGTGCTAGTGGTAGCAATAACTAACATTAGCGCTACCGTTGACGCTTCAACTTAGCGTTGTTGATGCTAACGCTGCGGTATTTGTTGCATGTCGTAGGTGCAAAAATTATTTTACTTATCTTCTACTTCATTAATAAATAATATAGTGGCAGATAAGATTCGTTCCCACGAAGAGCAAGGTGGTTTAGTTGTCGAATGTCACAAAGGGGGTTTGTTGTAGATTAATAATGAGTAACAAAGGGACTAAAAGTAATTAAGTTGCAAGCAATTGAGAGAAATATGAATGAGGAATCCTTCTTCGTTACAAAATATGAATGAGTATACTACATTCATCAAAGTAGTATACTCAGTTATTCTCTATTATTCAAAGATTATCACCAACCGTAGGATAACAGTTACGCTTAGTTATCCCCAAAATTCCTTATATCACTGGGTAACAGGTACATTTAGTCACCAGATTCTATCCGGCTGAGCCACCTTGAGGTTTTCTTACAAGATGTAACTCAATCGAATGCTTTATGGTTTATGAATTTAGGTTCGATTCTAGTAGTTAAACCCAGTACGCTCGGTCAACTTTCTAGTAGTGATTTTACTTGCAATTGCTTTACAGAATCCCTCTCCAAGGTATGACAATTTCTACTTGTGTAAGAGTTATTCAACAATTACGGTTATCCTAACTCTTTAATAGCTTTAGATTTACTAACAAACTAATATAATTGGCAACCTAAACAATTTATCAACAAATCATAAATATTAATTGTAGTAAAACCAAACCATAATCATGTGAATTATAAGAAAAATAGATTTATATGCTAAATTGAATCATGTATTAGAACTTAGAATTCATCCTCAATCAATAAGAAGTTTATCTACTCATGTATGTAGTAAAATCCATGGTATAAATATGATAAAGTAGAAAAGAAATAGTCATGGTAATGAAAACGCTCCCAAACCCTAGCTTTTCCACTTGTGTTCTTCTCTCTAAAAGCTTGATAAGAGAATTGATTATCTCCAAAATTATTAGAAGAGTCTCTTAAATAGGTATCCCAAGTTATAGAAGCGTTCGTGCTCGAATCCCCAACGAAATAGGTTTCCAAAATACCAAAATACGCCAAAAATAAGTGAAAACCAAGCCTTAGCCATGTAAAATAACCTAAACACGTTTAAGAGTGCTAGCGGGCCTAACAAGTCCAACCCATTATCACTTTCACGGAACTGTAGTTCCCTCGATGGCACTGATGGGATTTTAAATGTAACCATTTTCAATAATTTTCTCAAAATAATACTCAAAACGATTTCAGACAAAGTGTCACGTTCTGGAAAATATGGAATTTGAATCTAATTACTTTTCCCAAAAGATTAACAGTTATCTTCATTATAGAATGTTATTCTCTAAAAAGAACATTTAAAAAAATTATTTAAGCATAAAAGGACACATGAAGGAATTATTATCATTATAATCAAGAAATAGGACCAAGAGAAAAACTATAGAAAATAATTATAAGATGCTAGCAAAAATAATAACACTTCCTCTCTAACTCGTTCTAGCTACTCATGGCAAAAAAAATGGAAGAAAGTTGAGAGGGAACCATTTTATTCATTATTTTAGAAGAAAATTACAAGAATAACTGACCATTTTCGTCGCAGAAAGATTAAATCTTTTATTGGATTTACGACTTACTTCAGGCGCAGCTGAATAAGGATGTTCACAGGTGTAGATGGAAAATGACAGTCTTCTTGTGTATTTAAGCTTTTTTCTGTCGCAGATACTATTCAAGAAACGGTTGCTAAAACCGTTGAATACAAGAGTATAGATCACGGTTTTTAACAACAGTTCCTATCTTTAGCAACAATTTCTTCAACCTTTGCAACGGTTTCTTCTTCTTCTTCTCTTCTGGCCAAGAACCCTAACTTTCTGCATAATTTTTCTTCTTGATTTTATCTCGTTCCTGGCTTATGCCAGCCTCCCACAAACCTCTTACAAAATCCATATTTATAATAAAACACAAAATTTCGTCCAATAACTCCTCCAAATCTCTAGGGAATATAAATTATTTCTCTTTCGGTAATATTTTCTTCTTCACGATCTGATTTCCTTCTTTAAACGAATTTGGTGTTGCTCTATCTGTCCTAAACAATATCAAATACTGTAGGAACAAAATCAATTGGAAACAGGAAAGAAAATTCCATGTTTCACGTGATATTGATTTTCTTCCTGCAGTTGACTGGAAAAAGATATTTGGTGGAGATTCTGTTTGATTCTCCATTTAAGACTTGTGTATCAGTCCCTCTTAATTATGCAATAAAATAGTCGTGTTGTTACTCCTTGAAAATCTCCAACAATCATAAGCCAAGTCACGTTGTTTTAAAGAGAAAAAATTCCCGCCAAAACTGATTTGAAAAGGAGAAGAAGGTGGTGGTTGCCCTTATCCCAAGTTTGGGTGATTTTATCCAAATGCTTGTGGTGCCTTTATTTATTCTGAGGATGCCTTTATAACTTTTTAAGCTCATTCTTCCACAAATATTTATTCTTCAAAAATACCTAAAACATAATAAAATAATAATATCAGTACAAAACTTGAGAACTATTAATACAAATATGAAACTAAATAAGATACATAAATGTTTCTATCAGGCACTAGCCATCGAGAAAAGATTTTTGTTCTGACTTTTTTTTTTTACTTTCGATCATTTTCTCGATAGCTGACCCATCGCCAAAATATTTTTCTTCTGAGTTTCTTCAAACTTAGCAAACCAACTCCTATATTTATCGCCCAAAATCTATACCACACCTCAAGTTCTCTTCCTGACTTTCTCGCAGCCATCAATCACGAGCAGTAATATCCATCACCATTACTTACATCGATCCCTGCTGAGCTCTATCTTCTTCGTCATCACTGATGTGAATCATTAATCACGCAACAACATCATTTCCATCTCAGTTCGAGATTCTCAAACCTTCAACAGCTCAAACCAATCCCTTTCGGTGGTAGCACATCAACACCATAATTGTAAACAACTACTATCAATGGCAGCTTCATCCACCATCTTCTATGTGGTTCTCAATCACAACAGAGACCATCACACTACCATTAACAATGATCAACGATCATCATCAACACCATTTTCTCAAACCATTTCCCTGTTTCTGTTCATCTCAGATCGAACTGCCAACAACCTCTTCTCTCTCGAGTTATCAACTACCAGCGGCTCTATTATGTCACTTGAGCTCCATCAACACAAACCAAGCTCAATGAAACCCTCGAACTCCCTTTCTCACTGCCATGAACGAACAACAAACTGCCAGACTCGAGTTCTCATCATCACTTCGTGTTCTGCCAACTATTCTTCGTTTGAAAACTAATTCTAGATGATACCCATGTCTTCTAACATTTCCTCCGCTGGTACCTTGAAAACTCGAAATCAATCACCTTCACATGCATTCGATGATAACAGCTAAAACCCTCACTTAACCAGGTTTCGCGAGGAACCCTAATTCTTCGACTTTGAAATTAGAAGAGAAAGGTGGATGCCCCTAGTAAATAGGCCTGATGTCATTATTGCTATTCAAATAATAGTAGCCCTTAGTAAAGCTCGATGGTGCCTTTATAAATTCAGTGCTTCGACAACTTTCGTAATTGGACTTGCTTCAAATGCCCGTACTTTCTCATACGGAGTCGGAATCACTCTGTTTTTTTCTCCGTTGGCTTCGTCTCCTCGTTCTCTACGAGATGATGAAGGGAAATATTGAATTTGGACAAGTTTCACATGGTCTTTGTCCCTTCTTCCTTTGTAGCACTTTTTTTCTCGCACAATTAAGTGTCAATTCGCTTCTTTTGGATGATTCCACCCACTAAAAGATAAATAAACAAAAACAAACGTAACATATCACAAGAAATATAGCAAATAAGTTCATGAAATAACGATCAAAATATATAAAATATATGCACTTATCAAACTCCCCCACACTTAACTTTTGCTAGTTCTCGAGCAAACTATATATCCTAAACTAATCTAACTAAAATACAACAACTCCCTTTCGTTCAGGATACGGTTAAACTTATCATGTTTAAAAATACTTTAAACCCCTAGGTGTCCCTAGTGGACGAGTTATAGTTTCGTGAGGGTTTACGAGTTCTAGTGGATGACCGTTCTTTTTCCATTTCTCTAAAGGTATCATGAATTTGTTCCCATAATATGTCACTCCTAAGTGAATTTTCAGTCAACTGCTTGAGTGAATCTTCTAAAGAAATACTAGCACCATAAGAAGTGTTGGGTATCAACTGTTTAATTAAATCCTCCAAAAAGAGAGAACAAACATTTTGCTTAGTATAATATTGCTCGTTTACCCGTTCGTACAACTGGTAAGCGTGTGAATAGTAACTGGGATCACTATGGTATGAACCATAATCTCCAGAGGGTTGGTAGTGGTCCCAAGTATTATCCACACTATGGTCATAGTACAGTAATGTCCATTTTGGAATTTAGGTCGATATTCATTGTATTAGTCCTCATAATACCACTTCGACAAATTTTTTTGGTGCACGTGCAAATGTAAGGTCAACTACAATTGGGTAGGGTCAGGTTACCTTAGCAAAATATACCTACAGTCAAAGACTGGTCAAAGGTAAAAGGCTAAGTCTTGTGGAATTTCGACTGATAACGCCCATAGGGTTCAGTGTACTATTCCACGTGTTTTCCTAATATCGATAGCGGACGAGCAAATTATGTGTGTGCACGTATTTTTTTTACATAAAAAATGAAAATCCTAATTTACTTATTTACAAAATGAAAATCTAGGAAAAAAATTAACGAAATAAAAGATGGGTTATAGTACTTACCTTTTTTATAGGCAATTTCCACAGTAAATGTAAAAATATATCTGCACAACAAAACTAAGAGAAATACCCAAGTAAAATCTAAAATAAAAATAAAAATAAAATAAATGATAAACTAATTAACACAAAATTAAAGAAAAATTAAAATTCATAATTTTTAATCACGACAGCGGTGGCAAAAACTTGATGGGATTTTAAATGTATACCACAAGAGAACGGCTGTCGATGAGACAGTATGTAAGTACGGTTCGTTCCACAAGGATTTTAAAATTGTAAATTCTAACTTTTAATTAAATGATGTGCTAATAACAAATATGGTCTGACGATTTAAAACTAAAATTCTAAAACATAGAAAATAAAACAAAAATTGATTTACAAATAAAAGAAAACCTCTCGAGATTTCATCACAATTATTCTTATTAGATGTTTACAACCATTTTCTATAATTTTCTCAAAATAATACTCAAAACGATTTCAGACAAAGTGTCACGTTTTGGAAAATATGGAATTTTAATCTAATTACTTTTCTCAAAAGATTAACAATTATCTTCATTATAGAATGCTATTCTCTAAAAAGAACAATTAAAACAATTATTTAAGCATTAAAGGACACATGGAGGAATTATTATCATTATAATCAAGAGATAGGACCAAGAGAAAAATTATAGAAAATAAATATAACATGCTATCAAACATAATATGACTTCCACTCTAATCCTAGGTGAGGGTTCTAGTTACTCATGAAAAAAACGAATGGAAGAAAGTAGAAAGGGAACCATTTTATTCATTATTTTAGAAGAAAATTACAAAAAGAACTGACCATTATCGTTGCAGAAAGATTAAATCTTTTATTAGATTTACGACTTAATTCAGCCGCAGCTGAATAAGGCTATTCACAGTTGTAGCTGGAAAAGGACGGTGTTCTTGTGTATTTAAGATTTTTTCTATCGTAGATACTATTCAAAAAATTGTTGCTAAAACCGTTGAATACGAGAGTAGATCACGATTTTTAACAACAGTTCCTATTTTTAGCAACAGTTTCTTCAACCTTTGCAACAGTTTATTCTTCTTCTTCTCTTCCGACCAAGAACCCTAACTTTCTGCATAATTTTTCTTCTTGAGTTTATCTCGTTCCTGGCTTATGCCAGCCTCCCACAAATCTCTTACAAGATCCCTATTTATAACACAACACAAAGTTTCGTCCAATAACTCCTCCAAATCTCTACGGAATATAAATTATTTCTCTTTCGGTAAACATCATAAATATGAGTTATTTTTAATACTTATCTATTTGGATATTTCTTCGTATATCACAACAATTATTTATACTGACCTTAGCATATATATAATGCGACAATTATTTAACTTCTCCCTTAACATGTCCTTATTAAACAAGAACCAAATTAGACATAATAAAAATTGTATTCGTAAAGCTACTTAACAATAGTAAAATTAAAAGCGTAAGTATTGAAGAGAATTATCCTTTTCCATATCATCATTCCTCATGTCGATTGTCTTAGAACAATTTATACCGATAACGTTTTATATTTCATTAGCTGACCAAATTACTTAATATAATATTTAGTAGTAATATAGTTCATAAGTGGTGTATTAACTTTAGAAGTTGGAATAATCAAGCTAATACAATATATAGATACAGTTGCAGTGTACACAGCAGTATACAATATACACATAATATAGGAAGTTTGAAAATGGGAGTAAATAAGAAAGACCATACTCTTTATACACGCACGTACGATCCGTAATGGGTATATATAGAGAATAGAGTAGGTGATATTAAGTGACAACAAATGACACATCCATGGTCTTTGTGTCATTGTATAATTTGACTGTGCCCATATATATGGACATCCACGACACCTATCCATTCTATAACATAAAGATGAATTTGAAGAAAGAAGTTTGGCATTCTGTATTTTAATCTTGCCTTTAACCAGAATTTGGTACCCACGTATTGGATATCAAGAGATGATATCTGGACAACCGTTGACTGTTAAAAGACTCTATTTGATCTATTTGTTATTATTTTATTGGACTGTAAGGGAATTTTTTTATATGTTCATAATGAAAGGTAAAATATAATCATTTGTATCGACTATTTCGGTTTCGCTTTTATTAAAATATGTTCAAATCTAAAAAATAAAATTAAATATATAATTTATTATTTAGTTTTAAAATTTTATTGGTGTAATTTAAAAGATATTATAAAAAAAGAGTTTAACGTAGTTACAAAAAATCTTAAAATAGTTGTAAAAAATTTTAATAACCATTTCAAATTTTTTGATTTTCTAATTCTTTCAAATCTAACTCAAATTTCTTCGAACTAGAGAGAGAAAATATTTCAATTGTACTATAAACTTACGATAATTTACTCATAATCAATTACAATAGTTTTAAATGACCAATGGATTTGAAGAAATTGAAAAATAGTTATAAAAAGTTCAATCTTCGGTCGGATTCCACCATTACACGATCATCTAGTTTATATTATTTTATTAGATGAAACAAGTGAATATATATTAGTGTTAATCGAAGCCAGTCTAATAATTCTGACAATAATCTGCCAAAGTTGAATAATAATGGAGATGATTCATTCACTAATAGAAATTTGACAGGAGAAAAATAATTTATTGCTCATAATAAATTTAGACTTGCAACTTCAATGGGCAGTGTTCATCTTTGTCAATGGAATACATTTTTCCTTTGAATTGATCAGATAAATAGGACATACTGAATAAACTTTATCTAGATATTTACTGGGAGGTAAAATGAACTCTTATCTATTCATGAGCAGCAATGATAACACTGTAACTAATTGAACACCAAAAAAAGAGAGTGAAAAAAAATATGTTTAGGGCTTACAATTTGTACCATCAGCTTACAGCTGAAGCAACGGCAGGGAGAGGTTGGGCGCCGACAACATCATAGCAGCGGGGGCATAAAGTTGGATGCTCAACATAAGATCCAACTTTAGGGGAGTAGTTCCAGCATCTCTCACACTTTGAACCCTCTGCACGAGTTGCGCCGATCCAAACTTTGCCTCCTCCTTCTATGAGATATTCTCCCGTGCAAGGGATTTCATCAGTTTGTCTTGCATTCTCCAAGGAAGAAACAATCTCAACCTGCAATGCGGATAAAGAATAACTCAAGCTAAGCTACAATGTTTGTTTCACCTCCAGTTTGCGAAATTGGTGTATTTGTCAAAACTTGGTTTTTAGACCATCTTTAATGTTCCATACAACTCACAAAGTTAGGAGTTTGAGCTTTCGCCACAAAAATGTAATGGTCAACCTTATTAACTTGGGGTAAGACTATTCACAAGTAGGCAAAGTACCATAGAAAAAGGCTTCGTTCAACCTTGGCATTTATGAGAAAATCAAAAATACCTGAGATGTTATGAATATGCGATGCAGCGTATCAGCCTCGTTTAGGGCTTCACTCATTCTGTGCAATCTGGAGTTGAAATCATCATCAGCAACATAGAGATAGATCTTCGCATCCAAGCTGGAACCAATTAACTTCCCAGTACGAGCAGTCTCTAGAACCTTATTCACCTCAGTTCTCAGCTGGACATGGTGATGCAACATAATCAAAATTAAATGATGGTAATAGACATATCAGAAAAAAAAAAATAGAACACGAAAACCTTACCTTAAGCATTTTACTCCAAAATTCAACATCTTCAGCAGGCATTGCAAACCATCGCTCATTCAACTTGGGCCACTTCGATTCAAAAACGAATTTGCTGACAGAACCATCTTCATTGGAATGCTCAAAGGGAAGGTTCTGCCATGCATCCTCGGCTAAATGAGGCAAGATTGGAGCAATTGCTCTACTGATCGAGATAAGATGTGCTGCAAGAACTGTTTGACAACTTCTCCTTGTAAAACTTTCCTTACCCCTGAACCATATCGCCCATCAGTTAAAGCATTGAACAAGAGAAGAGACTCAGATCTGAGTTTAAAGATAAAGCATTTTCTAGGTGATGAGAACTGATGAAGTGAAGCAATTTAAATAAAAAGTGGAATTCCGAGCATTGTAATAAAGCATTCCCCTTTCAGACTCCGGCACAAAAGTCTACATAAAGTCGGCAGCCAGTATATATATTTTGTGCTGTTCACTTATGAACCCTAACCCATGAGAAAGGAAATGAAATGTGCATGTGGCTACATGTAGTTAGGACAACACTTAAAATGATGTTGATTTAAACGAGAAGTACCCCACGTAAAGCCGATCTTTAGCAACATCAAAATAGAAGCTTGATAGATCTATAATGGCGAAATTTTGAATAGTCTGAAATAGAATAAGAGCGAGGTTAGAACAAATTAAACTATTGAAGTCAGGATTCATTCACATGCAAGAGGTAATGCAATCAAAAAAATTGATCTTATTGATAAACACCCAAGATATTCATCATACCTGGTATATCTTAGAGAACTGGTAATTGTCATAGCTATCTTTGATGTTTCTCACAGTATCTTCAAGTTGGAAAAGTGCGTACTGGTCGATCTTGGGAAGATCATTGTATGGAGTGGCATTCTCAGGCTACAATAAAACGGAATTGAAAAAGGAGCATCAAAAGCAACGAAAATTCTCATTTAAAACCAAAAACTGAAGAAGAAACACTTGCACACACCTTCCAGTCATGCAAATTTGCCAAAAGATATCGCAAAGTTCCTCTCAGCTTTCGGTATATGTCAGACATCTGACGAAGTATTTGAGGCCCGATCAGAACATCGGTTGTATAATCGACACTAGACACCCAAAGCCGCAAAACATCAGCTCCATAACTTGGTTGATCCTGTGAGGTAGTAAGAAAATCTCAGTAAACCATAAGAGGAATGTCATGCAGTTACAAGAATCAGTCAGAGTGCCAAACCTTAGTGTTTTTCCCTCCTTCAATCACAATATTAGGATCTACAACATTACCCAATGACTTGCTCATTTTCAGACCCTTCTCATCTAGTACAAATCCATGTGTTATAACGCGCCTATAAGGGGCCTTTCCTGTAACAAGTGTTATAGCCATGCCACTAAATATTACTTCTCTTCTTCCTCTTTACAAGTAAATACTGAAGCTATTAACTTAATCAAAATATAAAAATACAAGTGATGTTGTATTATTAATATACAAACTGTAAGATATTAGATAAGAAATGCCAAACTTAAGTCTCGCATGGAATATGTCAAGTATGTTCAGGTGCTTGCTACCTTTGGTGGCAATACTCGTCAACAAAGAACTCTGAAACCATCCACGATGCTGATCTGAACCCTCGAGATACAGATCTGCTGGGTAACTAAGTTCATCTCTTTTTCCCAAAACAGCAGCCCAAGAAGAGCCTAAACGGACATGAAAAATGTAGAAGAACTGTATCACAACTAAGCAATTTAATGTATGAACTATAATCATGCAAGTTTAACACTTGGAAGGACAAAAGAGGCTACAGTAAATTAGATACTTTTACTGAGAGATGTAACAATGTCGATAGCACTTATATTTAACATATAGAAAATCAAGTGCAATACATCATCATTTTGCAAAAGTACCTGAGTCAAACCAAACATCCATGGTATCAGTTCCCTTTTGATACTCTGAGGCTTTATTGCGATATTTCTCAGGAAGTAGTTCCTCAACCGTCATATACCACCATGCATCACTTCCCTTCTGAGATATAATAGCTGCAGAAGATAACCAATGTCACATAAATTACTGCAAAAAAAGCTAAGTACAGCTATCAATAAAATCACCCAGATATAAAAGTTGATAAAGCAAAACACTGCAATGAGGGATGACGCTTTGGAAGAAAACTGTGTAGTAAAGGACATTTAACTGTATCACCCTTACCTTTTAATTGTTTTGTCTAGAAACATTTGGCTAGAATAATACTGATAACATAATCTGATGGATAACTCTATTAAAACTTGATCTATGACAACAAAGAATGTCGATCACACCCGAATAACTCAAACTCAGCAAAACTAAATAAAAAAACATTCTATCACAAGTATCTTACACTTGATGTGGTCAATAGTCTCTTCATTCATCAATGGCTCCTTTGACACTACATGATAGAAAACTGGAATTGGGACACCCCAAGTTCTTTGTCTTGATATGCACCAATCTGAGCGGTTCGAAGTCATGGTAGAAATTCTGTTTTCTGCCTGCACCATATGTCATGTGAGCTGAACAACTAAGAAATATAGTGAAATATTCAACTCCAATAACACTAGCAGGGCAAATCAAACACTAATTAGTACAACTGGAGAGTCATTTTTCGAGTGATTGTTAAATGACTATTTATCAGTGTCTGTATTTGATCACTTTTCTAGGGATCCTTTATATACTCAATTGTGTTTGCATCTTAAGTAATATAAAACTAACTACAGGAAGAGATTATAAAATCTAAATCTAAGACAAACATCGTCCTCAGTTGGCAATATTGGAAAGAGCTAAACAGGTTAACAATGAATGCAAAAGCCTATTAGGAGAGAGAGCAGGAAGTATTAATGTAATCTTAGATTCTTAGTAATTGTTATGGACTAGGAACATTACCTTTTCAGGGATCCACTTAACCTTACTAATCGCATCCATTGCAGCTTGGCGGAACCCTTCAACTGAAGCAAACCACTGCTCAGTTGCCCTAAAAATGGTCGGCTTCTTTGTTCTCCAGTCATAAGGGTATTTATGCTCTGTGTAACAGAATTTCTTATGAATCAACATGCTTAAATGAGAGAGAAAGATAGCTGTGAACAATTCCAGGAAAGATTTTGACTTACTATATGGTTCTTCCATTACAAGTGATAATTGTTCGTCCAAGTATTTCACAACAGCAACATTACCATCACCAAGTACACTTAACCCACTAAAACTTCCAGCCTCTTCAGTGAACTTTCCTTCATCATCTACAGGGGCAATTACAGGCAATCTGTACTTTAGGCCAGTTATGTAATCCTCTTGACCGTGACCAGGGGCCGTATGAACTAGTCCAGTTCCTGACTCAGTCGTAATATAGTCCCCCCCAATAACAACAGGGCATTCCCTGTTATCTATTGGATGCATATACCTGATGCCAAGGTTAAAACAATGTTTATTAATACATAATAATACAGAAGTAACTACAAAACCTGTCTGACAACCTGATTTATTTTAACTCTCTATTCATGTCCAAATCTTTTTCATTCATTCATAATAACTTTGAGAAAAATAGCACAATATAGGATAAATCTCTCAATGAAGCCCTACTGGAAATTTTAAGAATACAAATTGCATAATGATAGAACTCATACTCATCTTCAAATCTAACCTGCAATTTTCAAGATCCAAACCCAACAGTGTTCTCTTTATTGTGAGATTCACACCCCATTTTGATTCTAGAGCTGGCACAAGATCTGATGCCACCACAAGGAAAGGATTCCTCTGCTTGCTTTTAAAAACATTGCCCAAATATGTTTTCCCTTTATCAGTACATGCATCTCCACTTTCTAAGATAGGGTGTACTTCGACCACCACATATTGAAGCTTGGCATTCACTGCAACAGCTGCACAGAGGAAGTAGTATGATATCATGACCAATTCTAGATTCTCTATATGCACAGAAAGAAAGAATTTTACGAAATCCAAGGTTCTCTACGGGTATGAATGTTTTTACGAAGTCACGATTAAATAATCCATCAAAGTTCGAGATAATCCTTTATGAGTTAATATGGAATTACCAGCATTTGCCGGGACTGTCCAAGGAGTTGTGGTCCATATGGCTAGGCACAGATCTGAAAACTCATCTAATAAGCCCTTTGAAGAAACTAATTTAAAAATGGCATATATGCTCTTCGAAACGTGCCCCTCGGGATACTGCATGGAAAATTATGGTTAAGGAAAACAGAAGAGGAAGCAGGATCTGGAGAACAAAGTGAAGCTCGGACTTCTTCTAATGTTTCGGATAAGAAAGACAAAATGGCTGCAAGTCTTATATACGATACTAAGGAAAAAATATTAAGTGGTACAGTAGAATCATAAGACAATATCATGCCAGTTGCTTTCACAAGGTTTGCGAAAAGGAAAAGCAGAGTCTGTACAGATAGCATAGCAGGGTATCCCTTAGATAAAGGAGAGGTCTAACCTCTTCACTTAGATAGGTAAGAAAACCCATGTGCAGTTGCCTTCCTTTATTCATTATGACCTATTTTACTCAGCAAATCAATGACTTATTTTTGTTCCATTGAAAAAATTATGAGCATACAAATAAATTCTAGGTAACACATATATCAATATCTCATAACCTAATAAAAAGGCATTATACTTCAGTACTTTCAGGTTTCGGAGAAAGATATAATCCCTTGGAAATGTTAACTTACCTCCAACTCAGCCTCTGCAAGAGCAGTACGAGATGATGGACTCCAATGGACCGGCTTTCTCCCTCTATATATATGTCTTTTCATGTACATCTGACCAAACACTTCAACCTAGTAGATCAAACCACAAAACAAAAGACAGCTTATTAGAAACTGTGTGATGCCACCTCAAACGGAAAAAGAAATACCCATGCTCGAAATACCCCTTGAATCCATTTTTTTATCTTTACCGACAAAACCCCGTGCTCGAAATCCGTTTCTCAAATATTGAGCTACTTATTTCAAATTTTGTTCCCTAAGAATTGAGCTATTTCATTAAACAAGGCAATATTTCTAAAATTACCCTTTTAATTAATTATTATTAGTATAAGAAATATGTATAATTTGATAGTCATGTTTATATTCGTTATGTAGGTGTTTTGAAATGCTTTCCAACAATATAAAGTTTACAAACATCCGTGGCATAGTTTGAAAGATATGTCATTTCTAAATTTTATTATTTTATTATCCTAAGGGTATAATTGAAAAAAATATATAAAAACATCTCTTTGTCCTTACCATAAGAATTGTGCAAACTTGAAATAGCTCAATATTTAAGAAACGGAGGGAGCCTAAATAACCAAATTGTTCCTTTAGCGGATTCCTAAGTCAAAGAATGAAAATAAGAATTCAAACAAAATAGCATGGCTTTCTTCCTTATAGATATCACACCAACATAGTGTTACGACCTTAGTCACCAGGAGCGGGAGCGGGGTCGGGGTCGGGGTCAGGGACAGAATTGAGAAGCGTAAAATGTCTCAAAAATCAAAAACGAGGAGCGTGGAGGGAGCGTAAATTAGATGTACTAGTTATACTACTAAACATTTAGAAAACATAAAGCAATTAGATTTTATAGAAGAGAAAAACATAAACCATCTCGAAAATCTTAATAAAAATCTCATTCTTTCACTTCATTTGTCTAAGTTTATAATTGAGCTTTAAGAAGTATCCATAAACTTAGTCATGTTTTCGGATGTGATGTCTCCTCAGCTTCTAGATCTAGAGTGATCAAAAATGTGATACTTAGTTTTCTAACAACAAAAAAAGCATTAACACACACCAAAAGACTTGGAAATTGTGGATTTTAAACTAGGAATTTGTGGGAATTTTAAGTGACACGTTTCACACTATTTGGGAGCGCGTTTCTCCCATGTTAGGAGCGAGCTCCTCAGTGTGATCCGTGATGACATATCATGTTCCTGGTGACTAAGGTTGCAACTCATATGAGATAAACTTGTCATGTTTTCGGGCTTAGTAGACTCTTCTTGTTTTTGCAATTAGAAAAACTTTTTGTAACTAGGAAGATTCTCAGTTTTTTTTCCTCTACACAGTGCCTGAAAAATCTTCCCCTTCTTTCATTTGAAGTTCTAAGGATTAAAAAAAAATAGTTTTAAGATCACAATGGATCATAAGTCATTAAAATTAAATATTTCGACTCGGTCTTGGTTTTCAGCTTTTTTTTAGTATATGTAAGCACTTTCGGATTAATGACTATCTACATACGGCTTATTCCCAAGTGCATTTAGAAGCCAAGCCTCCAAATAGAGATAATAAAGGACGCTTATAACCAACCTGTGCTGCTTCATATTCTGGATGGAGCGTTAAATATGGATGTTCCCAATCTGCCCATACCCCATAACGCTGCAGTTCTTAAAAAAAAAAACAATTCAATTCCAATATTTCTTAAATATAAAATTAGCTTGTAAAAAAGATTTACTAAGAACTCTAAAAAACTTAAGAAAGGTACAAGTCAGGTTGCTAGTAAAAGAGTGCTATTGATTACTGAGTTTTTGTTCATAGGAGTGAAGTATGACAAACTTATCTGAAAGATGACTAAGAAAAAAATAATAATTTATCATTAAGAAGCAGATGATAAAAGTACACAACCTTAAATGATTTCATCTGAGTATTAACAGTTGCCTTTGCAAATGTAGCTGCTTTAGCTCTCAGTTTTATTGGTGTCAAATCCTTTCTGGCATCTTGATCCATAGACTGCAGAACTGGTATTAGTTGAGTGATTGTCAGATTATTCAAAATGTTAATATGAGTTACAAAACCAACTTAATTAGACAACTTCAATCCCTCCATCCTTCCTTTTCAGAATTGATAATGGTTACACAGTAAGCTTCTGCAACCTTCTGATCATGTTAAGACTATTTGGCAGTCTCATGCAGTTGCATAAAACTTCTGATGATGAAAGGGAACAGATATCCTATAAAGGAGAACGAAGCTGATATGATTTTCCCAACCCTAGTCCTTGCTATTATAACTTACAAGAAACCTACTAATAATTAACTATAACAACTAAACAGTTCTTTCATTGTAACAAACTAACAATTAGTTAATCATTTACTAATAGCAGTAAGTCTGGTCCCTGATAAAAATTGAGGTCACAAAAGATGTTTGGGGTTGAACCTGGATCAATAGCCTAAATAGTGTTATTCAAACATATATACACCCTCTCTCCATTCCAATGTAAGAGATGATTTGTTAGTATCTAGAACCATGAAGCACAGAATTGACGAACCTAGAAATACTTGCCTTTCAACTCGATTGGTAAGCCATGACAATCCCAACCAGGCACATATTGAACTTTATGATTTTGAAGCAGCTGCAAAAACCAGCAATACGAATCAAAATCCATGCACATACTCATACAAGATGAACATACAAACAGGAAATAGGTAAATACCTTGTAACGATTAATAATATCCTTCAGAATTTTATTTAAAGCGTGCCCCACATGTAGGTCACCATTTGCATATGGGGGACCATCATGAAGAATGAAGCTTTCCTGCAAGAGTAATCAATGTCAATTTGTAGATTTATTTAACTCTACTAGCATGACAAGAATTCAGCTAAGACACCCACCCCGTTATTCCTTTCGGCTACTTTCTTGAACACCTGATTGTCATCCCATAGTTTCTGAATCTCGGGCTCTCTTACTACAGAGTTTGCTCTCATCCCAAATGTTGTCTTTGGCAGATCAACTGTATGCTTGTACTTTCCATCTTCTTGCTTTAAACCTGAACAAGTTAAATCCCAACCCTATAATCTCGTGTGCCAAAATCAAAGGTGAAGACAAATCGCTGATTCATGCAACAGGTTACATATTGGAAGAATGTCAAAAATACAAAACAACAAACAACAAACAAACAAAAATGTAAAGAAAAGGGAAATACCTTGTGCGGCTTTCTTTGCTGCCATGACAGGACCTCGAGACCTCCTCTTTGAAACAGAATCAAACTCCTCCGATGAATTGGAAGAATAACGATTTAAAGTCAAGAATGGAAAGATGTTACTCGAAGAGTGGCTACCCAAGTTAAAAAGGCCACCCGCACTAGCTTTCTTGATAGATGAAGGTGTCCTCTGTGACCAAACCTGAACATGCAAGCAAACCCATAAATATCAAAGAGCACATGGAACAAACATGTACTTACAGATAACCAAAAGGAGTTAACCATATAAATCCAGGATCAGATCTAACTATGTGGAACAATTAGCTTCTTCTTATGTTTTATCGTTCAATTGAATTAGCCTTACATAAATATATACAGCAGAATTATACTCAATCAATCTTAAAAGGTTATGAAGACAGATGATTCCAAGTGAACCCATTAACAAGAAAAGATAACTAGACTATTCATGCGCTGCTGAAAATCTATTACAAATCTATTCTTCTTCTAAACTATTCTTCTCCTAAGTATTGACTAAACTCTATTAGATACCGCTTTGAACACATTCAGTATCTAATTTTAGGTTTCACTCATAATAAGTCAAGGATTAGGACTAATAAATTTTACATCCACCAGAGATTTTCACCCACTTTGTTCCCAGTTTCCACTATTGAGTCAAACTCTATATGGAGATTTATAGTGCATTAGAAACGTGTATTATATACCAACAACTTAATTTATATTTAAAATTGACTGAGAAACCAGTACATAGAGAAGAAAGAGTACCCTACAAGAAGAGGTTTGCATCGCCATTTTTGTATCTACTAATGAACTGATGATAATCGAGAATGAAAAGAAAGAAGTTAAGAAACAGGAATTTATTTACTTGTTAAAGAATTCCTCCATTTTTATTTCGTCTGAGTTTTTAGGAGGGAAATCAATCAAATGTGAAACCCCTGTCTCTCTCTATCTCTCTCTCTTTGGTGGATAATGTATCTCTCCTTTTTCTTCAACCTATAATAATCTGTTAAATAAACTCTTGAATATGTTTAGGGCCCCTTGTGTTCCATAAAAAAAAATGCACTCTCTCTTATAAAGGTGTATTGTGTTATAAAATAATGGAGATGAACCACCACTCCACTAATTCATAGTAATTAGGCACTTAATATCCACTTCATGGGTGTTAATTTTGTAACTTTTGTAACCCCCTTATTTTAGGTGTAATTGATGATTTAATGGTTTAGTTATTTCCTTAATGGAAGAAAGCCTATATAAGAGGTCTTTTCCTCCTTTGTAAAGATGAAGAAAAATCAACAAAGTTTCTCTTCTTCTACTACTATATTGCTCTCTTATTTGGTCTTTTATTTTAGTTTATTTTACGTTATCAGCACGATAGCTCTCCTTAGCGGTAAGAAATTAAGATATAATTTTTATCTTGCAAAATAATTTTTTTTTATTATTCTAAGCAAATAATCTGATTTATTTGTTTAACTATTCTAAGCATATTCATGAACATGCTGGTACATTTTTTATTATTATTATTATTTTATTTCACATGTTAAATTGATAACATATACGATGTTGAAATTCAATTAAATAGAATATGGATTAGTACCCATAATCGCTAATGACCGTTTGCAATGAATATATAATCGCTAATGACCAATTGCACTATTGTTAGCAGTGATTATTGTTAGTTAGTATTTGTTTTTCTGCAATGGTGTGTTTAATTATTCTGTTTAGGTGAACTTTGCTTTCATGTAGTTTTGTTTCTTAATGAATTTAAGTTTAATTTTAAGGTATACTTAAATTTCTCTTATTTTTACATTAATTTTTGAACTATATTTTTATTTTTGAAGATATGGATATTGCTAAATGCTTGAGCATTTTTAATGCAAGTGATAATGTTATGTGCATCGTAGATAGTGCAACAACACATACAATTCTACGAGATAAGAGATTTTTCTCACGTCTAAAACTAGTCGATGCTAATGTTAGTACCATTTCGGGAATATCAAAAATAATTAACGGTTCCGGAAGAGCTGTTATATTATTGCCTAATGGTACAAAATTAATTATCCAAGATGCCTTATATTCTAGCAAATCCACAAGAAATTTGCTTAGTTTTAAAGATATTCGTCAAAATGGATATCATATTGAGACTATTAGCGAAAATAATATTGAATATCTTTTTATAGAGTACCATTATGAATGTCTTTTTTAGACTGCAGCACCTGAAATAGGAAAGCAAGAAGAAAAAAAGTGTGTAAATTGAAAGATAGAAAAAGATCTAAATATGTCTAATTCTAATTAGCTTAAGAACAGTATATACATCTAGGTAGTTATCAACTATATGTTCATGTTTACTTCATCATTTTTTAGGCGCTAAACAGTTTTGTGTTGTTTATATATATTGTTTCGGAATTGCTCTATCTAGTGGATGGTTTTTTGCCTTTTGCATTATGTGTCTTAAATATATGTGTAGGATTTGAAACAAGATGGATAAGAATGAGAAAAGAAGTCCTCATGTATGGAAAGAGAAGCCTGAAATGGAGAAGGAGTTTATCCTCCTATGCTTGGAGGCGGTTAATCAGCACGGATACTCAGGAACTTCTCTAAAGTCATGGACTAACATCTATACTACCCTAAACACCAAGTTCCAACAGAAATTTGATCAAAAGGCTGTGAAAAATAAGTGGAACAATTTGAAAAGTAGTTACATGGTGTGGAGAACATTGACCCACAAAACCGGCCATGGTCATAACTATCTTCGTCATTATTCTCTTAATGATGAGTTGTTTTCGCAATATGAAGATGACGATTTTGTGGTTAACGACAACGAAGATCCGATGCTTCCTTCCGAAACATTTAGGCCTCAAGATCAATTTGCAATGGTCCAGCTTCGTGAGGAAATTGCCAACAAACTAGTTACTCTTAACAACAATTAAGGTTTTTGTGTTTATGTTTGTCGTGAACTTAAACTTTTGTTTGGTAGTTTTGGATTTGTTGACATTATTATGTTTTTATCATGAGGAATGATGATGAATTTTATCATTAAAATGGAAGAAACATATCTAAGGGTAAAATAGATAATTGTAACATAAAAAGCACTTTAAAGTGAAAAAACAAACACACAGCACTTCAAAATAACATTTGAAAGTGCAAGTACTTTAAAGTGCTAATCACTATATAGTGAAAAAAAAAAAACACCCTCTTAGCTTCTAGTAACTTTCTATAGGGGAAGTTGGTGGATATAACGGGGTTCTGACTCGTGAGGCTCTCTGGGCTTTGCTTACTTATTGGGCTAATACAGCTGAGCTTGTTTAATTTTAATTTTTATTTTTTTTTTACTTGCTGGAAAAAGAAATTCATTAAAAAAAAATTACATTGTTTGGTTGATGAAGGAAGATATTCATCCGACCATTCACCATTAACCTTGTTTCTTTTATAATACTTGGCAACATCTAAAATGACGAGGATACCAAATACACCACAATTTATCCGATATCAACCGATGCAAACTCACCTTGTATAATTTTATCGAAACAACGACCAAAAAATTATTTCAACAAGGTCAGTTTTGGTAATAGTTAAATGTCTATTCGAACTACCTATGAGATCCTTACAAGAGATGATTAACATATACATGTGTTTATTTTAATTATAAAACTAAACAATATAACGTCGAAGTTAAGTATATAACACAGACAAACAAGATTTTGTGAACGAGGAAAATTGTTTGGCAGAAAAACTTCGGGACCTAGTCCAATTTTGAATACTTTCAGAATTAAATTGTGATACAATTTGATTAACGCAAATTCGTATAGCTGAGACCAAGTAGACCAGCCTAAGTTACCCAGTTCCTCCAGTATTCTTACGCCTATACAACTAATTCGTCCAACACACGTGAATCCAAGACAGAGTCCACTATCTTGAGTTGCTACTTCACCTTTGTGAAGACTTCTGTACTTAACTCATTTGGATCATAAATCAAAACAGTAAAGAACTAACATGTTCCAATAACCAACTCACTTATCGATCACCCAAAATCAATCTTTAGATAAATGATAAAGTAGAGTCAAATAATCCTCTATTTAATCAATAAACTCATTTGGTCAAAAGATCAAACCAAGACAATGATTATCGAAATTATCAATCTTGATGAACAAGATTTATCCAACCAACTAAATGTAACTAAATAGTTTGTTCGATCTTCTACAAGTATGATATCTATCGAATTAAACTGTTTGTATAATCCCAGAGAATCAAGTTCCTATAAAGTTAAACACAGTCTTCAATCTTCAAAGTAACCGCTGCAAAACAACTTGATTCCACTATTTATCAACCACAAAAAGCAGAGTCTGTTAACATTGACTGATCAACAATTCTATCCTACATATCTAGAATCACTTAGATTTGTAACAGTCAAATCTTCAAACAAACTTGAGTGGTCTTATATCATAAGAAAATGACCCTAGAATAAACAAGTTTGATATATTGAAGATGACTACGCCGTTAGTTCAACACAAGTAATCAACGAATACTAAATAACTATCTAGCTTCGACCAATGGTAAAACTAGAGGTTTTTTATTCATAGAAGACTTTAACAAAAGGAAACTCAAGATGTTTCACCTAATTATATTACCTTATCTCTTTACAAGTTACCTACGTCCGCGGATGTTTCCACTAAGTTTAGGTAGATATTACAAGTTTGAGGACAAATCTTCTCAATAACATGAGAAGTTGGACAACTACAAACATAAAATGTCTCTCTCTTATTCTCTCGAATGTTTTCCAACCCTCTTTCAACATTCTAACTTCCTTTTTATAATGTAATTACAAATAGTACATGTCATTTCATTTACATCGTTACAAGGTAGCTCGGTCGAGGAGATAGTTCGGCAAGGTAACAAGTGATATCTTCAGAGAGCTTATAGCGCTTCGCTCCACCGAGGACATCCCATATCGCCACTTAGTTGTTCAACACGGTCTTCTGTGAATCTGTCTGTCCTGACTTTCATTAAATGCATATATTCCCACTTCACACTTTATTGTTTTATCTTCTTTGCTCTTTACACGCGTCATCATCTTAAGTGAGTGGTAGATATCTCGTTTTATGATGCTTCCACCTGGCGATGATATTTATTGTCCCCGCTGGTAGAATTTTATATATATATATGTATATATATATATATATATATATATATATATATATATATATATATATATATATATATATATATCATCGATAAGAATTTAGCGTTGACGAGTTTGGAACTCGGATCACTTCACCCAATAACTTTATCATTGTACTATTGTGACATTGGGGGCAAAATTATATATGTTGTGATCCTTGAAGTGTCCTAATCTTTGATTCAAATACCATGTCTATAGACCTATGGTTTCTGTGTCCTTGGGTTCTAACGGTAGGTATCTTGGAGCTAGCTTGACCATTTCACTATCTATTTTAACCGAACAGTAGTACATGTTTTCACTCAGGAAAACTCAATTCAGCTTCAAGTCCTCAACATTTGTTTGCAACAAGTTAGAGCTTGGATTGTGTGTGAAGAAAAAAGTCTTAATCCATGTAGGATATACAACCATATTTATAAAAAATTATCTCCAACCCATTGATGTAAGGATGATGTGTAAAAAAAAAAAGTTAAAGATCCTGTAGGTGAACCTCTAGTTTTAGACATTCACCTAGAGGATGTCTTTACATTTTTATTAACAAAAATAATTGAAAAACAAACATGAAAATAATTTTAACCATTTGCATACCTGCAAATAAGAAATTTCCCAAATTGGTATTCAAACAATGAAATGAAATAAACATCAATCCAACAACATCAAACAGGTCCATTAAATCAGTATTCACTCAAAATCATTCCTAAATCTCAATCAAAACGAGTAATAAGAAAGATGTTTCATGCCCACCAGTCTGGCTAGAGCTAGTGTGAAAAATTATCAAACCAAACACAGAACTAATTTTGCTTCCAATGGCGTGTAGACTTTTACCTTATGAGGATCTCTCCAAGATTTCCAGTAAATTTTCCATCAATGTATTCTTCAGTATTGGCAAGATGCAGTTGAGTTATGCAGATGGGTTAATAGTTAGTATGTAAACTCAAACAACTAGAAAAAGAAAAAAGAAAAACAACGAATGCCAATAAATTAAGAGACCATCAAGAGTGATACCTGTAAGTTCATGTATGAATCTACTGAAACAAGGAAACCTGCAAATTCAATCACAATTTTTAACTAACTGGTAATTACTATTGCCTCAAACAAATATACAAATGATATTCATCGTTATTAGAAAAGCTTCCAACTACATAAACTTAAAAAAAAAGTACTGTGTACTCCATTCCCCATTTGAGCTTGACCATGACCGTGTAATGCTTCGATTGCTTTAATAATCTGCATTCTTTTCAATGGGTTTTCTTGTGTTTTAACTAGGGATGCACATCGGGTGGTCGGGTCGGGTTTGGCCTTACCCGGACCCGACCCGCCATAAGGCGGGTGAAAAAAATATCACTAGCACCCAACCCGCCTGGATGTCGGGTCGGGTCTGACCCATCATTTCGACGGGTCGGGTCGGATGGGTGCGGGTCACCCGCCCAGAAATGATGAATTTTTTTTTCAAGAACTTGGTTGTTTCTTTGATCCTCACGCGCCACCTGATAAACCATTTTAACCAACAATCGATAATCTTAAAATCTAAGTCATCCATCAAACTCATCTCCAGAAAATATTTGGTCTACTAAGTAAGACACCACATATATTGCCACACACTTAACTAATGTGCTTGAAATACACGAACATGCAACAGAAACCTTCACAACAAATGGAAAGAAATAGAAATAGAAGTTCTAGCAGTAACTAGTATTAGTTGTACAGGAATAATAAAGAGATTGATATGTTATATGTATCAAGTCTGATCATTTGGAAACTCATACACAAAGAGAGATGGATACATAATAAAATTGGTACTACACTAGTACTACAATTACAGTATTACAAATGTGTAACCTTCTTATTCGGAAGAAAGCAATGAGGTTCCTGTCACACCATCCCCTTTTGTATGAACTAAAAGCAACTACTAGTAAAACATAGAGAATCACTCAAACTACATTGGATGTCAAGGATCAATCAACTATTGACACTGTTTTTCTGCAGCTGCTCTATATGTATTATTAACCAAACACATAAAGACTATACATCTAAAATAAAGGACACTTTAATTCTCTTTCAAGCACTCAAGCTCTTAAAATTCAGATAAGCTTTTGATAAAATCCTAACAATAACCCAGGGGCCAAAGATAAGGACAGTTATCTGTTCTTCTTACTCAATTTCTTATCCAACCAAAAAACTATACAAAAGAAAATCCATATTTCAATTTCAATTTCAGAAAGGGCAATCCCTATCTCAATTTCAATTTCGGAAAACCTAACTTTAAATTTAATTTCTATTTCAATCAAGAAATCCCTAATTGCAATTGAAGTACAACCTAATTTTAAAAAACCCTAAATTTCTAATAATCGAAACATGATAAATACCATATATATTGTCAATTATAAACCTTAAAATAGACAAGGAATAACTTAAATAACTTAATTATAGAAAACCCTCAAGTTTTGAATGAACCCTAATTTTCAAAATCAAATCCAAAACATTCGGAGATTTTGGAATAAATACAATCAATCATGTGATTTAAGTGAATAAAAAAGTGGGTATGAATTTACTTACCTTATGTGTAGCAAAAACACCTTCGTTTTCAATTGTTTTCCTGTGTGTTCTTTAATAAAACTCGTGCTATGGTTCGACGGCGCTCTTCTCTGTGAGCTTCTTCAATCTCGTGTTTTTCAAAACAAGAATCTGGTGTTCTTCAAAACAAGGTTCTTCGTCTTCTCCATTTCTCTTTCACTCTATTTCTCTATTTTCTCTCTGTTTTTTTTTCCTGTTCTAAATTGGTTTGAGTTTGAAGTTGTTTGATTGAGAAGAAGAAGCTAGGCTAGCTCGATCATCTGTTAGTGTTTTTTTCTCACGTACCAATTCTCACGTGTGTATCAAATCAACGGCCCAAGATGAAAGCACCCTATCTAATCCAAGGGCCAACAAATAAGAGATTTTCTGGCGGGTTGGGCAGGTGGGTCGGGTCGGGTTGGCGGGTCGGGTCGGGTATGTGCAGTCCTAGTTTTAAAACCTCTCTCTTCATCTACAATTAAATCTAGTAAATCATTTTTGGCCAACAAAGCTTCTTCTGCTGCTGCTTGTGTGGTAGTACTACTACTTGATGAGTCGAAATTGTTCAAGCAGCATAAGGCGAAGGGTGTTTTGACAGCTGCTTTCTGCCGAAGAAATCCATGAGATGTCGTTGCTTTCCATTTTCTTATACAAATCGCAGGGTTATGTAGGTTTGGAGGATGACATGATGAAATCGCTGCCATTGTTTCCTTAGAATTTTACTGGAAAATGGAATGAAGATGTTACTTCTTTCTTTAATCCAGCCAGACGTTTTGGCTCAAACTGTCCCACAATAACACAAGATGCATGTTCATCATCTAAGATAAGTCATTGTACATCATGGCCCATTAGCTCAGTTGGTTAGAGCGTTGTGCTAATAACGCAAAGGTCACAGTTTGAGACCTGCATGTGCCATTATTCTTTCTTAAATTTTTTCACAGATTCCATTTTTAATCTGTGAAAAAGCCAGGAAGCATAGGTAAGGTGGCTGTTCCAGCTACCAACAATAATAGAATTCTTTAGTCCTACCAAAGATTTTTTCAGGCAATAGACAAGAAATTAGAACTCAACCGCCCTGCCCTCAAGACTGTGAAGTTGATGAACCAAAAATCTAAAACTCATCTCAGAATGTGTTCTGCAGCAGCCCCGTATATGGACTCATTCAACTTCAGGATCATCTGATTTTGCATGGAAAATCAAAGGCTCAAAGCAGATTTAATACCATTTTTGTGTGTACCATAACACGAGTCAAAGATATTACTGTTGAACGTATTCTCAATTTTGCAGGGGCACCGATTTAGTTGTGGGTGTAACAATTTTGTATATTGATATTTTGATTTTAGGTCCCATTAAATGGTACCTCTTAGCGTTTAGGTCCTAACTTTGTACAGCTTTGAGTTTAGGTCCCGGTCAACAATTTGACCAACGTTGACTACCTTGACCGTCCATCAGATGGTTAAAAAAATAACGCCGTTAATGGCCGTTAACGCCGTTAACCATAAAAGACTCTAACATTACCTTTGCAACCCATTTTGTATTTACCAACGGATGTTTTAGCCCATAAAATGACTCACAAGTATATGTTCATTCATAATAACCACTCTTAATCCTCTATGGTTAACGGCGTTAACGGCCATTAACGACGTTACTTTTTTAACCATCTGATGGACGGTCAAGGTAGTAAACGTTGGTCAAATTTTTGACCGAGACCTAAACTCAAAGCTGGACAAAGTTATGACCTAAACGCTAAGAGATACCATTTAATGGGACCTAAAATCAAAATATCCCTTTTGTATAGTTTTGTATAAGACAAAACATTTTTTTTTGCCATTTGGAATGGTACACCCTAAACAAATTGATACTCCCTATTAGCAGCCATGTTTTGTATGAAGTGACCCAAGATGGGGATATACCCAATTTCACCTTACTACCCATGCTAAAAATCTGGTATAAGGCCAAATCCTATGCACATATCAAACTAGCTAATTTTTTCATTTTGAGCCTCTATGGACAGGGTAAATAGGAAGATTGGCACTGTGGCGGAGCCTTTATCAAACGATAAAGATGTCGCTCGATAGGGCTGTCAATCTTTATTTGAAATCCGACATCCGAATCCGATAATCCGGGATCCTATAGGATATTATCTGCTATAACGGATATCGGATACGGATATTCCTATCGGATATTAAGGGTTAACGAAACGGAACCGGCTAAGTCATTATCCTATAGGATATTATCTGTATCCGATAAGAATGTAAGTAAGGTGTAAAAAAAACTAAAAATTTAATGTTCTTCCTCCCTCTCGTGTTCGATCTAAAACATTAGGTTTTCTTTGAGGAAAAAAAATTCCGCCTCTCCCTCTCTCTTGCGCCTTTTCTGCCTCTTCATCCGTAGCCACAGGACAACAGCTACTCGTGCTTCATCATAATCACCACCACAACTACGAGGTTGAGGTTACTGCTAAGTGCTCTTCTTCATCATCTTGAGACCTAATTATTAATTAAGAGTAGCATGTACTTTCTTTTTTAAAGACTTAATCAGTAGTTTCTTTTCTATTTGGGATTAACTCTTCTTTTTTATAAACTATTTGTACTTTGATTTAGCTTTAATTGGTTATTAATTAATCAATTATTGCTAACTTCCTCGTTGGAGATCGGAGAAGACAAGAAAGGAGAAAAAGAGAATTTTGTTTTTTGACAGTATACTTTTATGTTTTGTTTGTCGAGTTCCCAAACTCAAAGTAGTTAACTAGTGTTAATGATAAGTAATAAATTACTACTCATTTTGGGTTTATGTATGGGAAAACTCAAAGTCAAAGTAGTAATCAATTTTTTTTCTTCCTATGTTCACATTGGATACTCATTCACCGGAAGTATTTAATACAATGAAATTCCACTTACCCTCTGCTAATTCTACATTGTTTTTTAACTTATTAACACATTTTGTTTTAATCTTTCTCAAATTTTGAAAACCCTCTCTTTTTTCATACATTAAAATGCTTGTCCTGTTACAATTCAGAAGAAGAAAAAAAAAATTGAGAAAGAAATTTAAAAGTAGTGGTGCTGTAACTTGGATATAAATTTGTTACAAAATGTTTTCAGTGATGACCTATAGAATTGTGTGAGAGTCTTCATCACTAACTATTTCAGTTTTTTTTTTGTAGGTTGAAGTTTGTCAAAGTGTGGTGTCACTGCAATTTGTGTCGGGTTTCTGCTGAGCACCTGTATGTTCAGCTTTTGTTTCCTTCTGTTAGAGTCTAGATCTCAACCACAATGCTAGTAGTAGTAGTACAGGTTGGTAACTTTCCTTTCTTTTCCTTTACTTTCATGTTACTTGCATTGCCAACTAACAAATTTTAGTTTATTTAAAATACAGATGTACTTTGAAAGTTGCATTGCAGGCGCAAGGTTCTATCTCAATGACAATGAGTCTTGTTAAGGTATACTCTCATTAATGCATAAGGCAGTAGTAGCTAATGATATATGTTGAACAGCTCCACGTTTGAAACTGGAATTTTTTAATGCAGTTATTAAATCATGCCTTATTGTTGTTACTAATGTGTAGGATCATTCTAACAATAATATCAATCACTTATGCAGGAACATATGTTTGAATGTAGAAGGACCTCATAATTGACGAATTCAACATATACGATTCTACGAAAGACCTCATATATTTATATTTTGAATATGTATTTCTGTTGACTGTTGTTGAAGATTAGGATTGATTAAGACTTCCTTATTTTATCATGTAATTTTATTGTGTTAGAGCTGATTTAGTTTATCGGATATTTAAGTTTTCAGTAAGTTTTCAGTTAAGTTTTCAGTTTTTTCTTTTTGTGTTACATTTTATGTTTCTTATTGGATATTTATCGGATATTATGGGATATCCGATAACCTTAAAGAAACGGAACCGGATATGAAGGTTAAATGTCCGTTGGATATTAGCGGATATCCGATAAGCTTATCGGATATCGGATACGGCTGAGCCAATATCCGTTCCGTTAACATCCGTTGACAGTCCTATCGCTCGATAGAGTGTTGGTTGCACGGTTTAATCTAAACCGCCAACGGTCGAAACTCTATCGCTGATGAGCTGTAATTTAAGCCATTTTTTTTTGTTTTTTTATCGAAGGATCCCTATATAATTTTATCTTACTCGCAGAGCTCTAGTTACTCATGTCTTGAAGAAATTTTATGTGTTGGGATATGTTACGGGACAAACTCTGAAGAATATGGGTCAATGACAACTCGTACTTTACAAACTGTTAATCTTCTCTATACTTCTTGGCTAATGATACTACTATTCTTCTTCATCTAAACAACTTTATTTCACCAACAATGATCTCTTATGTTGCTGGATCTACAACCTCCAAAGAACTCTGGGACATTTTGAAGGAACGTTTTGGATCTTCATTGTCAACTCATGTTATTCAACTTAGAACAAAATTGCAGAACATCAAATTTTGGCACTTCTTTGGTTACTATTTTTATTTCAGAAGTTAGTAAAATTCGTGATTCTTTTATTGCATGTACACCCACAATTAATAATAATGAACTGCTTGTTTTTGTTCTCAGTGGTTTACCTTCTAAATTTTCTTCTTTATGTTCATCTATTCGAATTAGAGATCCACCAGTTTCTTTTAGAAATCTTCATAATATCTTGTTTAGTGAAGAAATCATTATCTTTGAGAGAAAGTAAAGTACCATTTATGATGCTAATTCTAAGGCCTTTGTAGCCAATTCTTCTACCTCTTATTCAAACAATAATCAAAATATCAATCAAAACAAAAAAATAAGGGAAAACGAAATAACAGAAACAACAACTATCATGGTCGAGTAGAGGTTCTTTTAATGGTATAAGTGGTGGTAGATCTCATCACTCGTTATGTAACGAGCAAAACTAAATCTAAGGAAAAAATTGAAATATCACCTAAACACTCGTTAGAAAGTACGCACAAAATCGATACGCGGTAATTACCTCGTAATGATAATTTAAACTTACTAAATTTAAGTCATTAGTCTCACTACTATCTAGTACAACCACATCTTTACCTATAGTTTGTTAATCGAAAAGGTCTCTCACCCTTACACTTCTTTCCACTTGTCATGACTTCAGTTTCCTTTGCATTCAACAACAGACACCATTTAAGACCTTAAACAATCCAAAAAACTTGGAATGACACTAACAACATCAACTATTATAAGAACACAACTCTTCCCATTTCATTTTTCTCTCTTTCGTTCTTATTCTTTCTTTCTTTTGCTTTTTCTTCTTTTATTGTAAGTATATAAAATTTCATACATACACGTGTATATATATATATATATATATATATTCTATGACCACTATTGTGGATCACCATCAACAACAACAACCAGTTTTTAAGCATTATTGCAAGGTATGCAAGAAAGGATTTGGGTGTGGAAGAGCTTTAGGAGGCCATATGAAAGCTCATGGAATTGGAGAAGATCATGGAAACATCAAAGATGAAGAAGATGAGCATGACGACGAAGATGTGGAAAGTGATTGGGAGGACAGGATAGAAGGTAAACATAAACGTATGTATTCATTAAGGACTAACACAAATCGGCACAAGAATTGTAGGGCTTGTGAAACCTGTGGTAAGGAATTCTTGTCATGGAAATCCTTCCTTGAGCATGGAAAATGTAGGTCGGCTGAGGCCGAGTCTCTTATATCACCGAGGAGGTCAGACGACGAAGATATAGATGCCGAAGATGGGATAACACCGAGAGGGTATGGGTGGTCAAAAGGTAAGAGGACTAGGAGATCAGTTGTTAATAATAAATTGGTTGGTAATTCACCATACATACCCTCTCATTGTCCATCAACCGAGGAAGAAGACCTAGCAAATTGTCTAGTAATGTTATCCAATGCTGCTCATGAAAAAATTGTTGAGCCATTGGCAGTTGTGGCAGAGACGGAGGAATCTTGTGCATCGGCTATTAGGGAGGACGAGGAAAGACGAAAACCGGTGGCACTTTTAGGCGGCGGTGGCGGTACCACTCGTGCAATAACCTTAAATACTAATACTAACTACAATAGAGTATCCAATTTTGATCAAAAGTCTGGGAGGAATGTTTCTTTTACTAATACTAAAGGTATGTTTGAGTGCAAGGCTTGCAAGAAAGTGTTCAGTTCCCACCAAGCATTAGGAGGACATAGAGCAAGTCATAAGAAGGTAAAAGGTTGTTTCGCATCCAAAATCGACAATGCTCTCGATGAGAGCGTTGTTATGGAAGAAGATGTGATCACAAATGAAGAATTCAACGCACCCACTACGTCGATTCCGCAACCATTCGCTAATTCATTGGACCAAAACTATAATCATCAACCATTTTCTTACAAGAAAAAATCTAAAGTTCATGAATGCTCTATATGTCATCGGATTTTCTCTTCTGGACAGGCTTTAGGAGGTCATAAAAGGTGTCATTGGCTTAATTCATCGAGTTCTACGGAAACATCGTCTATAATTAATAAACTTCATCCTCATCAATTCCAAATTTACAATCATCATCACCTTCAAACACAACCCACTAGATTCATAAGCTCAAATGAACCTACTCTCGATCTTAACTTACCAGCACCTATTAATGATTACAACAATATTGGAACTCGAGGCGAAAGCAGGCCTCGCCTAAGCTTTGAAATGCCCACGGATATATACTTACAACCATGGATACAAAGCAACAACGACGTCGACAACAACAACAAGTACAGCAGTAACAATTCTGCTACTACTACACTGGTTAATGCCAATGCTCAGGATAAAGATGTGGATGCAGCCGAAGATGGTAAGAAGTTGAAACTGGCAAAACTAAGTGATCTAAAGGACATGCATATTGGTGGTGCAGGTGGTACATTTTCTTGGCTACAAGTGGGAATTGGTTCTCCAGCAAATAATGTTGGTAGTAACCCCTAAATTTTACTCAAGAAAGTTGAAACTATGTATTTTTGTATGAAGCAACTGTAATTACAAATTCAAGATAAGCCATACCCTTCATTAATTTCATGATCGTCAGATCATTTTTCTCCTACCGGATAATCAATTTAACTTTTAATTTTTTTAATTTTTGTGTGTTTAATTTCGCTGCAATTAGTAAAATTACAAGCGCTATGAACCTGCTTGAACCCAATGAAGAGCAATAGAATGATTCTGGACAAACCACCGTATAAGAATCCAAAAAGGGCACATACGTATAAAAAGTGGGGCCCGCCTCTTTAGGAAAAACAAGGGTTTTTTTGGGTTTGTCTGTGTCTGTATGGTTCTTATGGAGTTCGAAGGGATGACTTGTCCAGAATTTTTAAAAGCAATAATCTAAGATTTATCTACTTAAGTTAAATTCTTAAGACAAGTTAGTAAACTGACCAAAGAGATGGCATGAAATACATAAATACAACATCAAAAGCGTTTATGCCAGTGTTTGGGTGTGCCCCATGTACCATACCAATGGAATCCTACCACATGTTTCTTTTTTTTTTTTGTAGCCTGACTGATTATCTCTTCCATGTATAAGTAGCTGGTATTTATATATATATATATATATATATATATATATATATCGTAGATCGTTATACCAAAACTATAAAAATATTTTTCATTGTTATCATATAGTCAGCTTTCATGTTATCTTAGCATAGATTTTCACTTAACTTAGGCTTAAGCTCATGCCTTGGCACGACTTCGAACTTGCCTCCTTGGCTCGTGGAAGCTTTTAACCTTACTCCGTCGACCACCTTTTAAAAAGACCTTTTTATCCTATAGTTATTCAATTTATATTTATGAATCAAACTCCTCCTATTTTAACTCCCTAACTTGCTTAACTTATTTATGCTTTTGAAAATTCGGACCGTAAGCATGATTTCAAAAAGAGAGTTTGACGTTGATCCAGACTTGATCGTCTCTTAAACACTGAGAAGTCCCCAGGTGAACACGACTTGCATGCTGAGAAGTTTTCCAATTGAAGAGCCGAGCCTGATGCATCATTTGAGTGCACTATTGTAAGGACCAATTTTATTGGTTTCATACCAGATTCAATCCCGGGACACGTTCTTGTAGGAAAGGTTACCGTCCCACTGTCCCAGAATAGTCAATTCCCTTATATACTATGATGTGGGAGAAGCAAATACATATCGTCACCATGGAAGTTTGACCTATGTTTTTTATCCCGATATTATTAGTGACTCTGAATGAGATGAGGAAGATGACCTTGAACATATGCGTATGGCATAGGAAGGACTTCATATTGGGTTTGTAGTTGACGCAAACCTTAGCTTACTTTTTTTGTGTACACGTGAATAGAGGACTATAGAAACTTCATCCGACTTCTGACTTCAGCGGTTAACCCCAATTCAAATCTAACAGACAAACCTTTCATATTCAACAAGAAAATCGGTATTTGAGGCTTATTTGGTCGGTGAGAAGCACGTGGGAAGTCGAACTCAAAAGATATATCCAAAGATTTTTCAACAATAATACATTCTACTGCATCGACTAAATCTATTACATTAGTGTAAAATAGAACTTTTAAAACAGTTAGGTATAATATTGTCCTAGAAGCGAGTTGAACAAAAATTCAATCTGCTACAGAAAGTGTCGTAGATTTAGTGTCTTTGTTTTTAACGCCAAACCCAAACCCCCATTTTCGTGACTTGATCAGCCTTTGTGTACGATGTGTCATGGTAGTTTCTCTGGAGTTATTGGATAAAGGAATATTCAGTTTTCCATGTGGTGGAAAGCCTGAGTCGTGTGGAGAGTTCAATGAGGCTTTCTATAGCCGTGTGTGTCATGAAAAGGGCACAAGCTTTGCTGAGTTCAAATATAACCTAGTGTGTGGTTGTTTTCTATGAGAGCGCAAAGCCATAGACGGATCTATAGAGAGATTATGACAAGGTCGATCCTGAAGAGGAGCTATGGCAGGGCCGGTCCTGGATAGGATTTATGGTCTGATCTAATTGAAGTCAAGCGTTAAACGAAAAAAGAGGCAAGGACAAATTCCGTTGTTTTCCAGTTATAGAAGGAAGACGACTCGTTGTCCAACCATAGGAGCAAAGAGAGTCGTTGTCTAACCATATGAGCAAGGTGCGCCGTCTGTCGATAAAAGAACAAGGGAAAGGTTGTCCATAAAAGGAGATGAAGCCTGGTATCCGTCTTTGAAGAGAGTGGAAACCTTAATTCCATGCATGTGAGGGAACCCTAATCAAGTTTTTGAGCTTTAAGGGATAGGATCGCGAGGAATACACTTGCAAAGTTCGAATGACTCTCTGATAGACACATTTTAGTGTCTAAATTACACCTTAATTTCTAGTGAG
>JAJJMC010010664.1:1012823-1030328 GCA_023531435.1 Papaver californicum | reverse complement strand
CAAGTTCGAGAATCGAACCTTTATTTACCACTTTCTAAATTACATCACTCTCATATGTCATAAACTCAACTTTTTGGCTATGAGCGTATTCAAGGCTGTAGAGTCTTGAGCTTGCTTGGGAGGCCAAGTTGCTGGATCGTCTATAAGAGAGGAATCATGCATTGAAATGGTTGATAGACTGAGGTTAGGTCACGCCTTTGTCGAAGCTGAAGCTTCAAATCATGTATAGAAACTAGCTTGAGTCTTGCTCTGCATGCAAGATTGAGGTTTTTCCTTAAGTTAGGGTAACAGCTTGGCTTAGAATAAGCTCGAGTTTTGTACTTGTCATGTTCTTGGTTTTCCTTTATCTTGGCTGAGGCTTTACCTTTATCTGATCAGTTATAGACTGAGCTTTATCTTCTCTCAAATCCTAAGCTTCGTCTTATTTTTAAGTTAAACTTCATTTTCCTTGGAAGCTGAGCTTCGTCTTGGACCTAGACTTAATATTTTCTTGGATGAAGCTCGAGCTTCATCCTAACTAAATATCTATTTGATATTTATGCTTGAACGTTACTTCATAGAAATTGGAAGTTGAACCGTGCTCATAAGGCTTAAGTGTGTTTTGACTAGGCTAGCTGGTTGCAAAATGACTTTTTTACCTCTAATCTTAAAACTATTGTTTTTCCCTTGGTCGTAAAACAACCATTTAACCCTTGGTTGAAAAATCACCATCAACAGACATTAATCAATTTAGAAAAAATATCAATTTCTTATGGTTAAACAAACTAAGAAAGATAATATTGGTATATATTTTCTTTTCTTTTTCATGATAGAAGTACTTTTAAATATCATGGTCGGTGATCTCAAGGAAGAGACCCCATTTAATACATACAACATTTTTAAGGAGTCCATTATGCTACGTCTCCGGCCTGGACATACCAGGATTTCCATACAAAAAGGTGATATCAACAGGTTAGTACACAACAAATGTACATATATAGTATGAAAAGATCGATTGGATGCACACTTGCTGCTGATGATGGAAAAGAAGCAAGTTTTCAGCCAGTCGATCTTTTCCTACTTGTTTACTTAAAGAAAAGATGGACAAACTAGTAACTAAATGCATATAAGATCTTCTTCTTTTCTCTCAATTGTAACAGTTTCCAACAATTTCTTTATCGCGAAACCGACTTTTATCTGATCACTAGCTAATTTATGACCAAAATGTTTCTTGTAAAATGATTCCTCTTTGTAGTTATTTGTTTCTAGTAAGAGTTCCTAACAAATTATGGGTATCAGGAAACATCATAGATTAAAGATTGACACAAGATATAACGTGGTTAGGCACTAATGGCCTACATCGATAGATGAAACCCCGTAGGGTAAATAATATTATTGATGATCTTCAGTATTTATTGAGATAGTTTTACATTTACATTATGATTCCTATTTATAGGAATAACAGAATAAATAGTAAACCCTAGAGGATAATAACAACTGATTATCTTGACTAAGTTAAGCTTATCTAGCTATATTATACAAATCTTGTTGCTGGCTTTATCTTCTGATTATCTCATGGCACGTATTTAGAATACACGTGAGCTAACTTGATTTACAACCTATTTGGTGTGTAGCATACACCATATATTCCCATACCCCCCCCCCCCCCCCCCCTTCAAGTTGAAAACGGAGAAATTTGGAGTGTTCAACTTGAACTTCGAACACAACAGTTGATAGGAAACTTGATCTTCAATCATGATACTTGAAACAAACTCTCATACAGTAACAGAATAAACTAATCTTCGTAATTGTAATGGTAAAAATAGGTATTCACTTGGGTTGAAAAATTGAAGTGATTGGCTAATGGTCTCAAAAGAGCTTAGATGGGTGTAAAGGATTTTTCCTTCTTTGCGCACCTCCAAGAGAAGATGAACTGACTCCTGCATCGATCTTCAATGAATTAATGACCCTTCTCATCATTACTTCCAGCATTAATCTTGTGCTCTTCTCATGAATCTTGCATAGATCCAATGGGTCAACTATATGCGCAGTGGCTTCTACTTAACTGGGTCGGTTTTGGAAAGAAAAGGGATAAAACAAGATTTGTTGGACTGAATGTATTTCCTGTGATATATGGAAATAATGAGGAGGTAAAAGAAATAAAATATATTTATATATCAAAGAATATATTCGGAATTAAATTTGTATTCCAAACATTGTTGATAAAAGGAAAGACTGAGTTGAAATAAAATAACTCTAAGTAAGTTTGTAATATTTGCTCAAAAGAGCATGCTGGTTACTGCAGAGGCAAATCTTGGAGGACAATACCAAAACAAACCATAAGGGCAAGCATATAGAGATTGCTGATAGATACAATTTTGTGTCTTATTTGAGCTCATATTAATATTGCTATTTCTCGATTTTTGTACTTATATTAAGTTTTATTGTATTTGTAGGTATTTTCGAAGAATAGATAATGGTAGAACAATCGTCTCAAAAAGTGTTCAAGGCACCCACAAGAATTGATAAAGGCACCCATGCCATGGATAAGTGCACCTTCTTCTCCATTTCAAATTTAAGTTTTGGCGCGAAATTATTCTTCACCAAACAACGAGAATTATGAGCAAGCTATTTTTGGGAGATTTCTACGGTTAAGACAAGAATATCTTCTTGCCTTTTTAATAGAGTTCATACGTGATTTAAAGACCCGAAAATCATAACAGAATCTCGTCTAAAAATAGTTGATTCTCATATGGGGTTGATTCGGTATATGAAGAATATATTCTCGAGATTTTATGGGAAGATATTATCTTGAGTTGATAAGGAAACAAAGCAACATATAAAGTAATAAAATCAACGAGATGTATCAATAGAGAGAAGAGAGATCATAACAGATTCGATATTTGATAATCAAGAGAAGAAAATATTCCCGTGAGTTAGTTGTGATGATATTCAAGAATATGTGAGGAGTTATTATAGAAGATTTGGTGTTATAGTATAAATAGAGGGTCGAACAGGCTAGCAGGGGGGGTTGACAAAGGCCAGATTCAAAGAAATCAAATTCCGAAAAAATCTGTTGTTGTTGCAAGTTCATCACGTGAAGAAGATGAAGAAACCGTGACTAAAAGTAGAAAACTGTTGTTGATTCCGTTGTCTATTCTTTCAAATTCATTAGTTATAACAACAATTTTTGCTACAGTAAAAGCAACAGTTTCCGATTTTAATACAAAGGAAGACAGTCCTTTTACAACTGTGTTTAGAGTATGTCGTAGATTCAATAAATCATTTTAATTCTTTTACGACGCAGTTGGTCGGTTCTTTTGTACTTTTCTTCTTATCCACCACTTTTGGGATATGTACCTATCTTTTGAGAGTGTTTTGGGCGAGATGAGCTAAACCCCATCACTAGGAAAATGGAGGAAGCTATTTTCCACACTTGTTTGGTAACTATATTCGATTCTTTATGATTTTTTAACTTATTTTGGTTGTCATTTAATTTGATGGGTTATGCTTAGCTTAAGTGTTATGATGGTCCATTCTTAGGATTTACAATCAATGTTTCAAAAAATCTACTTTTGGCAAACAAAAAAGAGTCCATAAAAGAGCTTAAATGGTTAAGAATCAATATTTGTACCACGTGAATGTAAAAATCGGTGGAATTCTGAGTCCCAGTCCCTTGTAATTTTATCATTATCTTTTATTTGTTTTCTAGTTTAAAATTAATTTATTAAATCTAAAATCAATCTTCACAAGTTCGAGAGTTTGAAACTCATTCTTACCACATCTACAATCTACACCAATTTTTGGAGCCGTTGCCGGGGACTTTTTTTTAGATTTGTTTTTAGTTTTTTTTAGGTTAGTTATTTTAGTTAGATTTTTATTTTTATTTTTTCTATTTTACGTTTTTGGGTATATTTCTTTGTATTACAGGTTTTGGATCAAAAATAAATTGGAGCCAAAGATTATATTGATTGATTAAAGACTTGGAGTCAAAGATAAATCGAAAAGAACGAAAAAAGAAGACAAGATTTTTTATTTATTTATTTTAGTTAATTTTTTTTAGGGTTTTTATTTTTCTTTTTAGAAAATTGTATTAGGAAATCTTTTATTTTTGTAATTTTTTTATTTTTGGACTTTTTTTTTTGGACTTTTGGACATTATTTTTATTTTTAAACCCTATGAAAGGGTTTTAAATACAAATTGTATAAGGAAGGACGACCATTACGATATTGTCTCTGCCCCTCATGTTCGTACACTGACGTAAGAGTCGGTGGCCTGAGTCGACTTCAACGGTTCATCGCCCGTTCGGTACGGGAGGCAAGACTCGATCAACCCACGAATCCCCTGTCAGTGGGTTTTCTGTATTCCTTCGTAATGCATATATGTTGAGGACTTGAATACGAATTTACTTTTCTAGTAAAGAGCAAGGACTGGCCATATAAGATAAGGACTCGGATTTCATCACTGTTTCCTTCTTTCCTGCCTTAGGAACACGTTACTTACACGAACCTAAGCCTAAAATTTGACTAAAAAGAGAGCTATAGGGTAACAAGCTTATTGGAAAGTCATTCAAAAGGACTGTATTAGTTACTCTGTTAGCCTAGCTCAAAGTTCAGGAAGATAATTTTAAGTAAATTCGAGACGCCTTGTAACCCAAGGAAATGTTGCCAAAGAGGCAGGGTTATCAAAGCTCCTTGGAGCTTATCCTGTTTCTATTCGACTTAATCTAATTCAAATCGTTCTAAGAAATTTGCTAAAATGGTAACTAATTGCCTTTTGGAAGAATAAAAGTTGGTCTAGAAACAATCTAAACAGAGCCATCATGCTTTTTGTTTGCTAGATTCAATAGGTTTGATTTGGTTGAGTCGGCCTTGTTTGTTTATGTTTAGAACCCCCTTCCTGTTAGGATTTATTTTCTTAGATTTTTTGTAAATATATCAGAAATTTTTTGTCAGAAAATGTCGAACTGGTATTATGAGGACCAATACAATGAATATCCGACTGAATTTCAAAATAGACATTATCCGTACTATCAACATGGTGTGGATAGTAGTCGAGACCACCACCAACATTTTAGAGGTTATTGCTCATACCAAGTTAATCCCAATTACTATTCGTACATATACCCGTCTTATGACCATGAAAATGAGCAAAACTGGAATTCTTTGTCTTGGAGGGATGCCCTAAAGCATGTGCAATCTAGTACTTATAATGAACCTATTATGCCTCTAGAAAAATCACACGAGCAGTTGCGAACTAGTACTCCTTATGATCCATTTGTTTCTTTAGAGAATTTCATTAAGGAGTTGGCTGAGGATAGAAGAAGGTTCGTATTAAGTATGGGGGGAACAATTAGTAGTACAACTCTGTTACTAGAAGAATCACACGAGCAGTTGCGATCTAGTACTCTTTATGATCCATTTATTTTTCTAGAAGAATTCCTCAAGGAGTTGACTGAAGATACAAGAAGGTTCGGATTAAGTTGGGGGGAACAATTAGTAGTCCAACTCTTTCTCTAGACGAATCCCTCAAGAAGTTGACGGAGAATACAAATAGATTTGCATTAAGTGTGAATGAAAGTCTTGCAAAGAATAATATTGCTCAAAATGATCTTTATTTCCAATATAGTGCTACCCTTGATAATTATTCACCTAGTCAAGAGGACGAGGATAGAATTGGTAACACTACTTATTTAAACGAGGTTCAAACATCTTCATATTATTATGATGATGAGGATAGTATTGGTGAAGAACTTGAAATATACAGGTAGAGTGATCAGGAAATTGTCACTCCAATTGTGCTTCATGATGATAATGTTATTTTTAGTTCAAATCCAAATAATTTTAATGATTATTCACTTATTCAAAAGGAAGAGAATTTGACTAGAGATACCATTGTTCTAGACGATGTAGAATTTTCTTGTTTTGAAGTCGATAATGGTTTAGAGGAACGAGTTTATCTTGAGAATACTGTTTTAGAGTCCAGCGATTTAGAAACAATAGTCTTAGAGGTAACAAAGATAGACCCGTAGAGATTTTAAATATAAGTAAGGATGCACCACCTGATTATAACCTAGAAGAAGCAATTGACCATTTTCAAGAATCTGACGATCTAGAAATTAGGAAAATTGTGACTGGTCTATCTAAAGACACTGAAAATACTAAGTTTGGGGGTGACTATCATTCTCCCTGTGCTTTACCTTTGACTCTTAAAAAGGTCCCTAACTTGGGACTTGACATATGCACCTCTACCATTTTATAAGATCATCTTCAAACTAGATTTCCTGAGCCTGATGATGTCCAGAAAGAAGTTCAATTGTTAGAAACTCATCCTCTGGTCGATGTGGTTTACCTAGGAAATAATACGAAGATTTGACTTTGTTTTCCCACCAAAATATTTTCTTCCATATGTAGGAACGTATGAATTTCAAATGTGTCAGTTATTAAGTTTTGAGACTAGTACTAATTACTTTAGGAAATTAAAATCGACACATTTGCTTAAGAATAATTAGGAATTAGCTTCAAGGCTAGGTACATCTGCCAGTCGAGATACGAGTGCTTCAGCCCACCATATTATAGTAGTCAACTGTGTGGGTCAAATCTGATTGACTTTGAGGATCCACAATTATTCAGGTTATTATTATGTGTTTCTAAGTTATTAGTTGAGTCTTTCCAGACTCTACAACCTGATCCTTCTGATAATGTCGTCCCAACAACCAAAAGTAAAATTTAAGAGTATATTCAGTACTGCTTGCTTGCCAATTTGAATCATCGGTACAATTAGGCTAGTTAGAAAACATTAGAAGTTATATATGGATTTCTATACTTGCAGTTGTATCCAATCCATTATTTAGTGGATTTTAAAAATACATCCATATCCAATCCGTCCATAAACGGGTTGGGTGTCCATCCATTAAGCTACAGATGGATTAGATCGGATTGACAGGTTTGGGTTTATATGCTTACCCTAACTTGCTCCTGATTCTCCTAATAGATTTCCAAAGTGTGTCTACTCTAGGTAGGCCCAAGACCAGACCCAAGACCACCCAACAGGAGATACCATACATGCATGGATGCTTCCACTTTCCAAGCATTTGACCAATTGGTGCCTCCTGCATGCTAGCTCGTGAATTATTGCCGCAAAAGTTTAGACAAAAAGAGATGTGCTGCCAAATATAATTGTTAAGAAATGGGAAATGGTGGTGGGTGTTGATCAGAGAAATTTCAGTGGGGAAGAGAGGTGGCAACAAAAAAAAAACTCACAATAAAAAAAAGATCTAAGAACATAAAATTTTGAAAAAATGTTAGGATCAACACCATTTATTGCATTTTTGCTACCTCTCTTTTCTTATTTCCTCCCTGCCTATATTTCGAAAGGTTTTCCCACAATAAGATTTGCTCCTCCATGATTTATTTATTACCATTATTTCTTGTTGTTAATTAATTTTGTTAATATTTTTGTGTTTACTTTAAAGGAGCAAGTGGCCAAAAGAATTCAGCACCAAATTGCTGGGTCAATTACTGTTGATTTCATTTGGAGGGTAAGCATTTATTTCATCTTACATTGGCTTTAGATTCATCCAATTTTGATTTTTTTGAATGCTGTTTTTTGAAGGGTAACTCTATTCCAGTCCCTACTATTAGTTGGAGTTAAAAAAACTTCTCCAGCAATTGCTTGTGCCATGTCCAATCTTGCTCCAGGGATCATCTTTGTCATTGCCTGGGCACTCAGGTACTACTAGTTCGCGCGACTCATTTGCGATACAATCTATTTGTAAATCTGTGATCTTTAATGAGTTTTTGATCAATTAGCCTTTGCTGTGTAGGTTTGAAAAGGTGAATATTGGTTGCATATATAGTAAAGTTAAGATCTTGGGGACTTGCATTTGTGTTATTGGAGCAATTACAATGAGCATTCTGTACGCGCCTGGAGCAACCTCGGAGAGTACCAATCTGAACGATGAAATCGACGAGGAAGTCAAGCTTGTTGGTATCATATGTCTCATGACAGCAATCCTTGTTTTGTCATGTGTTGTTGTCTTACAGGTGGGTGCGTAATTCTTTGCTTACAGCCATTAAGACTTCAGTACCAGGTTTTGCGTCGATCTCTGAATACATGTTATACCATTGTATTAGCTAACTGATGCTTGTGTTGAAAACAGGCTGCAACTTTGGGCGATTTCCCTGCACCTATGACCCTTTGTGCCATTACTTCTTTCACTGGTGCTATTCTAACTGCAGTCCTGAAAATGGTAGAAGAACGAGGATTAGTCACGGCCCATAATATTGTGCACACCGGTGATCTTGTTGGGTATGCTATACTGGTAAACACCTTCATACTGACCCAATTTAACCAACTGACTTGCGTGGATGCGCCAGGCTGAACCGAGCCAGTGCCATTAATTGGAATGATTCAATTGGAGTATTTTTTGTATAGCACAAACTGAACTGCTTCAATTTGTGTCTAGGGGGGTATTGTAAGTGGAGCTTGTACGAGTTTCAATGCCTGGGCTATGAAGAGAAAAGGGCCAGTATATGTGTCTACATTCAACCCCGTCGGAACCGTCTCTTCTGTCATACTCTCTGCTCTCACCTTAGGGGACTCTATCAGTCTGGCAAGGTAATGTTCTATGCTCTCTCACCTTATGGGATCTTTCGTAACCCTTCAACTCGAGTAAAGATAACCAAAACGTGTACTTATTATGGATTGATTTTTTCGCAGCGTGTGCGGTATGTTGATGATGTTCACTGGTCTATATTTTCTGTTATGGGCTAAGAAGAAAGAAAATGTTGTGGTTAACGATGATGTAGCTGTAGTACCAAAAAATTATGAATCAGAAAAGCCACTCTTATGCTAAAGCCTCTTATTGTACGTTGCATTTAAGCACGCTGTGAGAGTTTTGAGTTGTAAAGCTTAGCCAGGTATATATATATACAGATAGATTTTTCTTTATTAATTTTTTAAATCATTTTGGAGGCAATCTTATACTATTCCCCTCTTAGATGATATTTTAATCAGGGTTTTAGAGTCTAGACTCACTCAATTTGGAGCAACCTAGCCGATATATTTTCATATATATATTTATTAGGGATAGGAACTAATAAATTTCTGACCGTAAATGAAATTTTACGGATAGAAATTAATCATTTTCCAAATTTAATTTGTTAGCTGTAAATAATTTTAAAAATACTCCTTCGTTGATATTAAAAATTAAATAAAAAAAATAAATTAATATGTTTTATTATCAAATTCAATCACTAATTTTAATTAATTTAGCTAATCAAGTTGATTTTCACAACTCAATAAATACTTAAAATTAACATTTATCCAAACCGAAAGTAACTTGAGTGTCCATGTAAAAGCATACATGGAAATGCACCAAAATATGTTAGCATTTTATCGCAACCGATAGTAAATTAAGAATCCTGATATAAGGGCTCCAAACCTGATTGAGGGGCTCCTCTAATAAGACGAAATAGAGACATTATGAAGTAAAATTCAAAAACCCCTTATCCATAATATTTTCACAATACCGAAACCACCCCTGATTTGTAATCTTAATTACATTAATTAGTTAAGATTAATTTAAACTAATCATGATTAACTAAACATAATCTTTTACTTAATCAAATGATTTGAATTTTTTTTTTTTTTTGAATTTGTGTTTGGCGGGAAGAAAAACTAGATAAAATTTAAGAAGATTTTGTTGTTTTTTTTTAAACCCTAGATTTTGATTCAATCAACCATAATAGCATTGAGAATACCTCTAGCTTAAACTCTTGGTCTTTTTATGGCTCAAATTTGATGAAATTACGTCTTGAAAGATTAAAATTTTGTTGTTCAGAGAAACTTACGGTTGGGTTTCATGTCGAACCCAACCGTAACCATAAGAACACCATTTTTGCCCAGATTTACGGTTGGGTTTTCAACAAAACCCAACCGTAAATCAAAGAACAATGATGAACACCATTTTTTCCCATAGTTACGGTTGGGTTTTCAACCAGACCCAACCGTAAGTAGAAGAAAATGATGAACACCATTTTTTCCCATAGTTACGGTTGAGTTTTCAACCAGACCCAACCGTGAGTAGAAGAAAATGATGAACACCATTTTTTCCATAGTTACGGTTGGGTTTTAATTGAAAAACCAACTGTAACACATCCTTTTGAGAATGGATTTTTTTGGTTAAATTTGAGTTTTAAAAATCAAAATTTTGAAATAATTCAATCATTTTTACTAGATTGAAGGTAAATTGGGTGTTTGAAACAAAGAAAAAACGAAAAACACACAAATTAGATAATCCAAATTTGTGTTATCCAGTAGAATTTACAGTTGGGTTTTGGCTTATAACCCAACCGTAACATATTCTGTAATTTTTGTTGCAATTTCAACACAGAATTACGGTTGGGTTTTTTCTTGAAACCCAACCGTAACAATGTTTTAGAGTTTGTACAAATTATATTACGGTTGGGTTTAGTTATCGGACCCAACCGTAAATGATCCTGTTAACTTTTTTTTTATTTTCAATATACTCCAAATTGGGTTTAAAACACATCTTTTTAACTTATTCATTCTATTGTAATAGATTTAAAGTAGTACATTAAAGGAAAAAACAAAGGAAATAAAATACAATAGACCATTGTATGATTACACTTAAACAATTAAAGATAATGGCGATAATCAAACACCCGACTTGTTTCCATAATACGATAGCAATCTGTATGCTTGAACTCCTCCTCATATTTGATTCTATACTGCTCCATAGCCAACACATGCTGAAAAAAACAAATCAATTATTAGTTTGAGTTTTTGAAATCTCTTTTTAATTAACGATTTATTAATTGACAAACTTACTCTTTCAACACCGTTCTCGTAGGGATTTGCTTCGAATCTCATTTCCATTTCCAGTTTTAAGTTGTTCATTTGTCTATACAACGTCTCAAACCTTCTGTTGATGGCTCTCCACGTCCTATGATTTACATTCCCCTCTAACGCCGCAAACATTCGAAACACACGCTTCCACCATTCTTCAGTATCTTGATCCTCATGCCAATTTTCTTGTGAAACAACGTTGTTATTGTTGTTGTAGAAGGCTCTATCGTAAGCATGTTCTACCATTGTATGCCACGCTCGAGCAATTGCACCATCTTCATCATTCGTGTATGTATTTACCATTTTTAGTGGTTGAAAGGGTATGGTGAGAATAATGAGAAAGTCTAGAATTATAATGAGAATGAAAGGGATAGAGAATAATGAGAAAGTGACAAGGAAAGGTTTCCTTTTATAGGAAAAAAAGGAACCAACGGCTAGATTTTTCAAACAAAAAATCCGTAGGAATTGTGTACTTTAAGGAGACAGAAATTCTGAAATTTCGAGAATCCCGTAGGATTTACGGTTGGGTTTTGAGGTAAAACCCAATCGTAATCTAGTTGTGGTGTTGATACAATTTATTTATGGTTGGGTTTAGTAATCGAACCCAACCGTAAAATTGAGTATTTAGTAGGAATTTTAGTTACGGTTGGGTTGAGTCATAGAACCCAACTGTAACTTTTATTGTTAGTTTTAAGTGTATATTTTATCATATACTTACGGTTGGGTTTTTCCTTGAAACCCAACCGTAAGGTAGTTGTGGTGTTTGTACAATTTTGTTTACGGTTGGGTTTAGTAATCGAACCCAACCGTAAATATGATTTTTTTAGTATGAATTGTAGTTACGGTTGGGTTGAGTCATGGAAGCCAACCGTAAAAAGGAGTTTTTAAGACAAAATTAGTTGTGCTTGGGTTTAGTTCATTTTCTTATCAAATACCAGAGTTGTTAAAAACCTTATTTTTAACATTAAAGGAAAATAAAGGAAACGAAATACAGTAGATCATTAGATGATTACACTTAAACACTTAAACACTTAATCATAACGGCAAAACTCAAGATAGAAACTTTGTTCCAAGATACGATAGCAATCTGTATGCTTGAACTCCTTCCCATATTTGATTTTATACTGCGCCCTAGCCATGACATGCTGAAAAAAATAAATAAATTATAAGTTTGATTATTTTAAATATTTTTTTAACGAACGATTTATTGATTGACACACTTACTCTTTCCACATTGGTTTCGTCGGGAAATGCTTCAACTCTCATTTTCATTTCCAGTTTTAGGTTTTCCATTTCTTCATACAACGCCTCAAAGCGTCCCTTGATGGTATTGCACGTCCTCCGATATCTATTCCCGTGTAATGCCACAAACATTTCAAACACACGCTCCCACCAAGAATCGTCATCCTGACAGTCCATCCAATTTTCAGCTATAACAACGTTTCTAATGTTGTTATAGAAGGCTCTCTCGTAAGCGTGCTCTATCATCGTAACCCACCCTCGAACAATTGCAACATCTTCATCATTCGTGTATCGAACCATTTTTAATGGTTGAAAGGGTATGATGAGAATGAGTTGGAAAGTCTAGAACTATAATGAGAATGAAAGGGATAGAGAATAATGAGAAAGTGAAAATGAAAGGTTTCCTTTTATAGGGAAAAAATTCCCAACGGCTAGATTTTCAAATAAAAAAAACGTTGGAATTGTAATTTTTTTGTGACTATTCAGGGATAATTTACGGTTGGGTTTTGTAATGAAACCCAACCGTAACAAATATGTGGTTTTTGTTCAAATTATATGACGGTTGGGTTTTGGCTTAGAAACCAACCGTAATTTTTAATGTTAGTTTAAGTGCGATGATCATTTACGGTTGGGTTTTGTAATGAAACCTAACCGTAACAAATATGTTATTTTATTACAAATTATATTACGGTTGGGTTTAATAATCGGACCCAACCGTAAACTTAAGTTTTTTTAGTGGAAATGTAGTTACGGTTAGGTTGTGTCATCGGACCCAACCGTAAATGATCAACTTCATTTCCTATATTCTTCATTTTTTATGCTTAAATCAGTCTTGTATTTGTTTTATGTTGGTGGGAAAAGTGGAAGAGAGATAAGAGAGTTCTAACCCAAAATTTTGAAAAACCCAAAATGAGTGATTCTAGTGGCAAATTTGTGGAGGGTGAATCCTTATATGATAGCCAAACTAAATTCTACATACCCATTGAGGGAAACCCAACTGTATATGATTATTTGGATGGTAGAGAGGTTTTAAGTGTAAGTTGTGATGCTGAAACTAAACCAAATGGAGAAAGTAGTCGTCAAAGTGAAGATTCAACTACTGAGAATAGTCAGGTATCATTCTAAATTAAACTCTTTTTCATTTTTTGGTGATATTTAAGGAAATGAGGCACATAATAGTGGTTTTTTTTGTTACACCATCATGTTTACGGTTGGGTTTTCTTGATAAACCCAACCGTAACTATACATTTGTGTTTCTGAAAAGTAGAGTTTCACAGTTTTACGGTTGGTTTTTACCACAAACCCAACCGTAATTGGGTATTTACTGCACTTGTTACGGTTGGGTTTTACTCTTTAACCCAACCGTAAAATTGGGTTGGCTTATTTTTGTTGTATTATGGTTGGGTCCGTCGATTCTACGGTTGGGTCTGACGCTTTTACGGTTGGGTCTGACGCTCTAACCCAACCGTAAACTTATTGGCTTTAGTGTTTTGTTGCGTAATACCTTGATCTTTTTTGTTCAGCTCGCGGTTGAACCTCAACCAATGTATGATCAGCCTCCTCCAAATGATATTGTAACTATAGATACTACGGATCACTATTTGAACGACCTGGTAGGTTATAGATAAGTTGTTAATCCCTTTCGACAATTGTCATAATGCCATTTTTTTTCTCTTAACTTTCTGTTCTTGGACCATGTAGACATGGGATAAAAAAGATGATGCAAAGAAGTGGGCTACAGAACATGGGAAACTCATCATGTGTGTGATTGTTTGTAACAACCAACAAAAACACAACCGCTTTCAAATGGTTTGTGAGTGTAGTGGACAATACACAAGACATGCAAAGAAGGGTACTGAGTATGTACCAAAGACGAAGATCAAGCGAAAAACTTACAATAAGAAGTCGGGATGTCCTTTCAAGCTTCAATTTCGTAAGAACAACGAGAATAAGTGGTTCTTGTCTACAGTTGTATGCGGTCGTCACAACCACCTACCACCAGAGACTTTGTTAACGCATCCTTCTATGGCCCGGCTTACCAAGGAAGAAAAGCTCATCGTAGACGATATGACGGATAAGCGTTTGAAACCCAGTGATATACTCGGGCACTTGAAGAAAATAAACTCAAATAATGTGTCTACGTTATAGACAATCTACAACGCCAAAGCCAAGTTGAAGCGTGAGAAATAGAAAGAAAGGGACCCGATCCAACAACTTTTGTACTTGGGGGAGACGAAAAACTACACCATGTTTCACGAAGAAGATGAGAATAAAGAAATTAAGCATATTATATTGGCTCATCCCGAGTTTATAAAGTTAGCACGGTGCTCCCATCAAGTGCTTATAATGGGTTGCATGTACAAAACTAACAAGTATGAGCTCCCGGTTTTGAATGTTGTAGGGCAAACTTCTACCAAGTCCCCGTTTAGTGTTGCCTTTTGCTTCTTGAGAAACGAGCTCGAAGAAAGCTATGTGTGGGAATTGGAACAAATTAAATTATTTTACGTTGAAGGATATACCCCTAAGGTAATTATCACCGACAAAGAACAAGGCTTGATGAATGCCATTGCAAGGGTATTCCCAGATGCTCATCATCTTCTTTGCACGTTCCACTTGTGGAACAATATTCAAACCAAGTGCAAAACGATTATTCGGCCAACAAAGAAAAACGAGATGGAGAGAAAATAACAAATTGGCGGTTTCAGAACAAGAAACGGCCAAAGAAAAATTCGAGGAGGACGAAAAGTTGGCGGAACTAAAATGGGCTAGTTTCCAAACTGAATGGGACGCTTTGACATGGTCTATCACCAAGGAAGATTATGAAGAAAATGTTCGTATGTTATGCTTGCATTGGAGTAATTATCCAAAAGTTGTGAACTATTTGATGGACCACTGGTTGAATCCCCACAAAGAGAAGTTTGTAGCGGCGTTCACAAACCAATATATGCACTTTGACAACCAAGCTACAAGTACCGTGGAGTCATCTCACAACAGAATGAAGAAGAAGCTTCATAATTCTGATGGTGGGTTTGTTACGGTCTTCGAAGCGATGCACGATTATTTTATCCGTGACCTTGACAGAGTTAAGGAATCTTTTGAAAAAAGCCTTTCTAGAAAACACGTCAGCTATAAAGACGAACCATTGCTCCAAAGTATTTTTTATAAGGTGTCGCATTGTGCTATTGAGAAGATAATGTACGAAGTAAAGCACTATAGATTGGGCGACTTACACGGAGATGAAGAGTGTGTTTGTCCTAACATGTCAAGTTTGGGACTTCCCTGCTGGCATATGATGCCCAAGTACGAAGAAGACGGTGTCATCCCAATTCAAGATATTGATCCGTTTTGGCAACAATTGTCTTTCGATGAACCCATCGTCGAGCAAGATTTTGGTGCATCGTTTTCCGACACCCACGTTGGAAAGGCTTTAGCCAAGAAATACGATACATTAAATAAGGCGCAAAGGCAAATTTGGTTGACGAAGTTGAGTTACTTCGTGTTTCCGCACACAAGGTACGCTGTCAAGGAACCAATTAGAGGGAAGAGAAAAGGTAGGCCTTCTACCAAAGAATCTAGGGACGTGGGACGCAAAAAAGCTAGGAAATTGCATGAAGAATCAAAGAAAACAAACCCTTCTGCATTTGAGCATTTGCAAAAGGAATATGAAGCAGAGGATGAGAATGAGGATGATGCTCAACGAAAAATAAGTCAAATGGAACAAGGGGGACCAAGTGTAGTAGATATTAAAGGAAAATGTCCCGCGGTTCCCACTCAAGAAAGTTCAACAATTGAACTTGGTGCCAAGGGAAAAGTTCCTCCACACCCAAAATCAAGAAGAGAAAGTATGAAGGAATTAGCAAGACGAAAAAAAGAGTTAGTATGAAAGAATTAGCAAGAAGAAAAGAAAAACTTAAAGGCAATACATTAGTGGTTGAAGAGCCATATACGATTCGGATTGCAAGAGGATTGATGCAATTTCCATCTAACTTTTCAAGAATTGAGAATGGCAAAATCGTCCGAACCGAACACATTATTTATGAAAATTATATGTCATCGTTTCCGGGTTTTTTTCGTCCATACATAAAGGCCACCGACGATGTTGCCGGTGATGGTAATTGTGGATACCATGTATTCATCGAACAAGTTGGACCATTTAGCGGAGCAGCAGGGTTGGGTATGGACGAAGTAACTTATGTAAGGCATAAGTCAGCGGTTGAACTACGCTCTTACCCGGATCTATACAAGCCAATGATGTGTGCATATAGAGATGAAGAGTCGTTGTTAAACGAGGAGTTCATCGCTCTCGAAAGGCGTTTAATAGGCAACAAGAATTGCACTAGCGAGTATTGGATGATCATGCCAATATGTGGGCAAATCCTCGCCAACGCTTTCAATTGCGTCATACATTATATCTCAAATGGATATTGTTTTACATTTGCACCAACAAGATCAACATTTGTCGAACAATTGGCTAATAGAAGATGTGTGATTGGGCTGGTGCAGAACTGCCATTATGTCGGTCTCAAGTTGAAACAAGGAAGTCAATTACCCCCTTTACAGGATGGATACGACGGTGATATCGCCAATTCTTGGTGTCACCGATTCAAGCATAATTTCGAACTCTGGAAGGCATTAAAACCCTCCCCGACCTTTCAATTCATATCATTTTTTTCTGACTCGGATTTGGAATGATAATATAGTAAACCTGGAAGGCATTTAATATTGGTAGTAACAATATCATATGTATGTTGGAGGAATCATAATATTAATATAGTTTTTTGGAGATGAAAAATTTAGAATATCACATGTGTCACTACAAAATTCACCCAGGTTTACGGTTGGGTTTTCAGTGAAAACCCAACCGTAAACCAGTCACTACACAATTAACAAAAATATTTACGGTTGGGTTTTGAGTGCAAACCCAACCGTAAACCTTCCAGGGTTTTTTCCCCCAGTTTTACGGTTGGGTTATGATTCCAAAACCAACCGTAAAACTGTCACGTTTACGGTTAGGTTTTGAGTCCAAACCCAACCGTAAACCTGGGTGAATTTTAATCTGGAAGGTTTACGGTTGGGTTTGCAATAAAAACCCAACCGTAAATATTTTTGTTAACCTTTTTTTGGAATTTCAATTCACTAAAAGTTGGGTTCAAAACACAAAATTTATGTAAACATCAAATCGTTGAGTACGTATCCAACCCATGAAATCATTAAAGTAACCTGGATACAATTAAAATTACCACTAACAACCCAAATGTCATTACAAAAGAACTAATAAATAGGTTTGCGAGTGAGCAAAAAGTCCTTTAGGATGTGATAATGAGGTAGGTACAAAAAGGGCCATATTTTCCATCTTCTCCATTCCTCAAGAGATCTCTGTAACACCTCATCTTCGGTTTCACCCCTAAGTCG